>JAVTVY010023387.1:0-95974 GCA_036873755.1 Hanleya hanleyi
GGGGGGTTGGACACAGTAAAGGTTCTTTTACTCATATGGTGACAGTCAGTTTTAGAGGAGGAAAAATCCGGAGAGAACCACTGTCCGTCTACAAGTAACTGGCAAGCTGTCAATAATCGAAAGAACTACTGTGTGACAGGAAGCACCATTTCAAAATGTGTATGAAATAAAAATAATAAAAACAAGATGGTTTCCTACAAGGGAGAAAGGTTCAACAGTGTACAAAGATGCCAGCAAGTCCTTCGTCCTTCTACGCTGCAGGCCCTTGGTTTACATGCACCCTTCAAAGTCCGTCGTCCGCCTCGATTCCAGGTTGATTTATCTGCCCCGTCCAGAATGCGCAAACTCTCAGGGTCAGCGTCAGACCTTGTGTTACAGGGGGGAACATCATGTTATAGAGCGTCAATGTATGATATATATAGTGAATTCAATACACGGGGCTTCATTGTAGTGTTGCAGAGCGTCAATATACTGTTAAAGAGTGTCAATGTAGATAATATAGAGCGTCAGTGTCTTGTATACGAAGTGAATAAATCATGCGAATCATCAGCGATTAACCTACGTAGAAATGTTACGGGGATTCTCCATGGAAATACCAGTCTGTATTTGTCAATCAGCCTACCTAACATATTCGATGGAAGGTTCATGGGGATTCTCCGTGAAATACCAATCTAGACCTGTCAATCAGTCTGTCTCGGACATTCAATCGAAAGTTTACGGGGATTCCGCATGGAAATACCTGTCTATCGTTCACCCCGTCTCGAACATGTGATAGAAAATCTAGACCTGAAACTTTGCAGGTCACCCTCCGCCCTCTCCTAAACTTGAAGTAAATACTGCCTTTTGCCTTGAAATTTATACATAATTTAAGGGAATAATTAAATGTTGTGTTCTATATTTCAGGGGACAGTGCAGGGGGTAATCTCGCGGCTGCCGTGGCTTTGAAGATACGAGATGTGAAGTTAGAGGTCCAACCGAAAATACAGGGTCTTCTCTATCCCGTCGTACAATATTTCGATCTATCACTTCCCAGTCGGATGTACAAGAAAGGCCTGGCTAACATGTTATCGAATAGTAGAGTATTTGTCACCGACTACCTTGGTATATCTGCAGAGTTCTCAAACGCCATCATCAACAACAGCCATATCTCGTCGTCGTTGAGGAAGGAGTACGCACAACATTTGGATTACAAGCGTCTCCCTGATGGATTTGTTCCGACATTTGGGTGGATTCTGAATTATTCGAGGGAGACTTACCAATGGAAATCCAGAAAATGTTCATAAATCCTTATTTCTCCCCATTGCTCGCCAAGGACATGCGTAACCTTCCTACAGCGTATGTTTTCACTGTAGACTCGGATCCTCTAAGAGACGAAGGGTATTTGTATATGAAACGTCTGGAGGATGCGGGCATTAGAACCACTTATGTTCACTTCCTGGATACCTATCATGGTGTTTTAAACGGACAGACACAAGCTGCAAAGAGAGGCATGTTAGCTTTTATAAAGTTCTTGAAAGAAAACCTATAGGTGAAAAAACATCAACACTTAATGACAAAACATGTTTATACCCCCCTCTGCCTTTGAGAAATGAAGCTCCAATAATATGTCTCTGTCCAGGAGTAAGAATACCAGCAGCAGCTAGATGCTGCCAGACAGGCTTTAGAAACGACGGTCGTCCGTAATTCAGTCCTTCCATCTTTCCGTCATTCCGTTACACATTTCTTTTCCGACCAGTAACTCGATAACTATTGAACGGATCGACTTCAGAGTGCCTTGACATGGGCGAGAGGACGGTTGGGATTGCCTTTCAGTTAATTGTGTAATCCAAGATGGTCGCCATCAGCCATCTTGCATTGTCAGCAGTTGGATCTTTATACATTTCTTGTCCAACAAATAACTGGAGAACTATGGGCCTGATCGACTTCAAACTTGGAGATTTTCTTGACATCGCAGAGGCGACGCTTGAGACTACTTTTCATTTACCTATGTAAATCAAGATGGCCGACATACACATTTCTTGTCCCACAAATAACTCGAGAACTATTGAAGCGATCGACTTCAAACGCGGAGGGTGCCTTGACATCTGTGAGAGGACGGTATGAATTCCTGTATAATCCAAGATAACCACTATCAGCCATCTTGTATTTTAAGCGCTTGGATCTTTCTTGTCCAGGCAATAGATGTCCACGTTCCCCGCAGCAGCAGCAGCAGCAGCAGCTGCTGCGGGGGACATGGACCTCTATGGTCGATTTTTATTTCTTACTACTCTGGTAGCAACATGTCCTCATATCTGCCCACTGTAATCTTGTTATCATTTTATCCTATCCTATACTGGTCATGCTAGGTTGGACTGAATTAGATACCCGGTAGCGTTGTATCGATTGACTGCTAGTCTTAATACTTTTGATCAAGTACTGTTTTATCGTGTTATTCACTTCTACAAATGGTTGTGATTTACCATTAATATAAGTTTACATCACTATTGTTCGTATGGAGTTCCTCGTATAAAAAGTCCAATGTCCCCCATACTCAGCGCTCCTCACATGTGTACCCTTCTTGTGCAGAATGTAGATTATTACCGAACAACACTACTTTATTAAGCCTCAAAAAGGACAATGACATGCAGGTCACTGACATATGACGTGTGACATAATGTATCAAGTCGCGAAGCTACTGGAGAGGAAAACGTCTACGAAATTACCTTGGTTAAATGGTGTACCTTACATCTCGGATAATTACTTTGTAGCATGTCAAGACAATTGTGGCGATAGTCATTTCTGTCGAGCCAACTATATTCCAGACACCTGCTTATAAGTCCACCAATTTGCTTAGCTAAATAAAGTGTCATATTCGAGCACTTACTCAATGTAACATGGATTTCAGGTAGCATCACACAGTCCGTATAAGGAGGATGGGTAGTATCTTACCGTCTGTATAACGAGAGCAGGTTTATCATGGATAGTAGGTAGTATCATACATTCTGTACAAGGGGAGTATGTAGTATCATAGTCGGTATAAGGAGTGCAGGTTGTATCATACATAATGCAGAAGCTAAGTAACTCCCAATAAACTTAATAAACGCATGGCGACAGTCTCAATATTTCGACAAAATTTTATTTGTCATCTTCAGGATGTGATTTAACAGCAGTTACAGGCTCTTATATACAAAAACGACTAACAAAGACTGAAATGGTTAGATACACAAAATTAGAGGGCAATAGCCAATCAGATAATATGTGAACATAACAAGGTAAACATGAGTGGCAAATAGGCATGACAATTTGCCACTCATGTTTACCTTGTTATGTTCACATATTATCTGATTGGCTATTGCCCTCTAATTTTGTGTATCTAACCATTTCAGTCTTTGTTAGTCGTTTTTGTATATAAGAGCCTGTAACTGCTGTTAAATCACATCCTGAAGATGACAAATAAAATTTTGTCGAAATATTGAGACTGTCGCCATGCGTTTATTAAGTTTATTCGGAGTTACTTTGCTTCTGCATTATGCCAAGCTTATCAGTGGATCAACACGATTTTGTATCATACACTTTTTATAAGGATAGTAGGTAGTATCATATACACTTTATGAGGAGAGTAGGTATTATCATACAGTCTGTATAAGGAGAGTAGATAGTATAATTTCACAAGGAGAGTGTCATTTATGAGTATGGAGCGGGACATTTCTTCCGTTACCCGACCAGTATTGTAAAGTATTGGCCGTGTTTCAACGGACCACATCTTCATTATGTGTGACTCGAACCACCTTGTCTACATCAGCCGACTGTCCAAAAAGACAGCGACCATTCGAACTGTGCCAATTTTATGAACTAATCTAATCGAAACAACTTTACATTGTGATGTCCGAATATACAGGTCGTGATAACCTGTGTTTAGCTTTCTGCTTCTACGGCCAAATTTTATATACACAATTTGTATCTAATTTACACGTTGTGAAATGCTACATGGAGCTCCACGTTGATAACATTTACTATTGTTTGTACGAATGTAATTCGGCATTATTATTTTAATAGTTTCATGATGATGAAAATAGTTAATGTCTTTGATGTATGATTTAATAAATATATTTCTACAATTTGAAGTCAAATATTTCCTTTCAGTTATTTGCGTTTCTAAACTTGTTCTCTTCCTGAATGTTTACCGGTGTAAATATTTTTGATGACAAATTGCCAGCTCAATTGGAGGTTTTGAGAAAAGGACACTGAG
The DNA here is from genome assembly GCA_036873755.1 of Hanleya hanleyi. Taxonomy (NCBI): domain Eukaryota; kingdom Metazoa; phylum Mollusca; class Polyplacophora; order Lepidopleurida; family Hanleyidae; genus Hanleya; species Hanleya hanleyi. The sequence goes on from JAVTVY010023387.1 coordinate 4,229, forward strand.
AACCACTTAAACGAGTTTTATATTTTCTTAAATAAGAAAAATAACTATTGTGTCAGATCTGACATTTAGTAGGCAGGCGTCGTCAAAAAATCTTCACTCCCCGAGCTTTTCTTTAGAAACAGCATGAACAGTCGTGAAGCGTCTTCAGATTAGACGATCACCTTGTCTTCGAAAAAAGTGTCCATCGCTTTTAACTTACGTAGACATTTGTGTTCACACGACGGAGTGTTTCGATAACCTGCAGCTCCGCCGTCCACACATAAGAATGATGCAGCAAGTATTCATGGATCAATCGCGAGTACCAGCGCACTCGTTAACCACAATACTCAGCGAACCGACGTGCTGTGGAAAAAGTGGATTTTGACATTGTCGAGGTAGCTCAAATCAATCCGCCCTGAAGCGTATGGTATGGTGTTGTTGTCAATGGTAGGCTGCTAACGAAAATACGTGACTAAAAAACTCGACATTTGTTCTGGGCATTTCCCACGACATTGTCAACACTTATTACTGTGATCGTCATCGACGATGAATTGTGTTGTGCACTAAGAAAAACAAATCGGGAATTATTCTAGTCGGGCGGCATAGCATAACTCGCCAGTTATCTAAGATATCAGAAGAGAAAACATTTTCGGATGTGGACGCACGTGAAATTCAGAACCGGTTTGCTCATGCACAAAGGATTAAACATGACTCCTCAAGTTGTTAAAGGATTACACCCTAGCCTTCGAAGAAAAAACAACGATGAAGGCCCTTTTCCACAACACACGTTTTGGCAGCGACAACCACATTTGAAAAATAGCCCTCATGCTGTTCAATAGTGCAGTACTCACAGCGTGCATCATGTCGCGGCGACATTAAACTGACATTTTGGTGCGACAAATTAGAATGCATCCTGTCGTCGTGTCGCCTGATGTGGAAATAGGATAATAGCATGTAGATGTCGTGACGAGTGCTGTGGAAATGGGCTTTTTCTCCATACATGTTTGGGAATATTTCTAGGTTGCGACTTGATAGAACAACATTAAGGGAGGTTGATTATGTACCCAGAGGCCGCACTCAGACTATTCCCTCAAATACACTGGTAACATATTCAAGATCTATCCCATCTGGTGGATAGAGGGATGATTCTATTATATCTCTCGTTGTGTACATTGTTCTGACCGTCCCCGGCATGATGATACCCGCATGCGCACTCGGGGGGTAGTGGAGAAAGGACATGTTCGAATGTGCACTCGGCGACCAGTGGAGAAAGAGCATTTTCAGTGTGAGCGATATGCAAGATATTACAAGGCATATAAGGGAAGTGGGAAGAGGTGCCGACATACTGACAGAGCCACATGACTTCACAGTATAGTCTTCTGGTTAACCTATTCTAGCGCACATACCAAGAATCTAACGATTCGTGATGTGTTGTATCTCAGGTACGCTTTTATTGTACCTTTTCCTGTAGCAACTTGGATTACATGACCACACGGCCCCTAGCACCGGCATAAGCGGTATTAGATACAATTCTACAGAGCTATGATGGAAATGCTCTGACAACTCGTATATTAGTAATTGGTAAGCTGTGTCGCTGTGACTGATCACAGCGAGTGTGGGTTCCACCTTAAACTGCCGAGTCTTTGATCGTCAATCCTTTTGGCATATAGCAAATACATTTGTGGAGAATGAATCTATCCTCGTGATACCTCACCTCTCCTGCAAGTTTTCAAGGAAGCGGTGAGTAGGCTCTATGGCTATGTATTCGTGGATCTAAGCGGCGAGTAGCCTCTATGGTTATGTGTTCGTGGATTTAAGCGGCGAGTAGGCCCTGTAGGCTCTATGGTTATGTATTCGTGGATCTAAGCGGCGAGTAGGCTCTATGGCTATGTGTTCGTGGATTTAAGCGGCGAGTAGGCCCTGTAGGCTCTATGGTTATGTGTTCGTGGATTTAAGCGGCGAGTAGGCTCTATGGTTATGTGTTCGTGGATTTAAGCGGCGAGTAGGCCCTGTAGGCTCTATGGTTATGTGTTCGTGGATTTAAGCGGTGAGTAGGCTCTATGGCTATGTGTTCGGGGATCTAAGCGGCGAGTAGGCTCTATGGCTATGTGTTCGTGGATTTAAGCGGCGAGTAGGCCCTGTAGGCTCTATGGTTATGTGTTCGTGGATTTAAGCGGCGAGTAGGCTCTATGGTTATGTGTTCGTGGATTTAAGCGGCGAGTAGGCTCTATGGTTATGTGTTCGTGGATTTAAGCGGTGAGTAGGCTCTATGGCTATGTGTTCGTGGATCTAAGCGGTGAGTAGGCTCTATGGCTATGTGTTCGTGGATCTAAGCGGTGAGTAGGCTCTATGGCTATGTGTTCGTGGATCTAAGCGGTGAGTAGGCTCTATGGTTATGTGTTCGTGGATTTAAGCGGTGAGTAGGCTCTATGGCTATGTATTCGTGGATCTAAGCGGTGAGTAGGCTCTATGGCTATGTGTTCGTGGATTTAAGCGGCGAGTAGGCTCTATGGCTATGTGTTCGTGGATTTAAGCGGCGAGTAGGCCCTGTAGGCTCTATGGTTATGTGTTCGTGGATTTAAGCGGCGAGTAGGCTCTATGGTTATGTGTTCGTGGATTTAAGCGGCGAGTAGGCTCTATGGCTATGTGTTCGGGGATCTAAGCGGCGAGTAGACTATATGGCTATGTGTTCGTGGATCTAAGCGGCGAGTAGGCTCAATGGCTATGTGTTCGTGGATCTAAGCGGCGAGTAGGCTGTATGGCTATGTGTTCGTGGATCTAAGCGGCGGGTAGGCTCTATGACTATGTGTTCGTGGATCTAAGCGGCGAGTAGGCTCTATGGCTATGTGTTCGTGGATCTAAGCGGCCAGTATGCTCTATGGCTATGTGTTCGTGGATCTAACCGGCGAGTAGGCTCTATGGCTATGTGTTCGTGGATCTAAGAATCATGCGAGAGAAGAGAACATACTACTCGGTATTATACCGGGAAAGATACGATAATGGTAAATGAACAATACGAAACAAAAACTTTTTCTTATCTGATAATTCCACGATTTCAGCAGCTATCTCCCGCGACACCGATTGGGGATCTAGAAGTGCACCCCATCCCACTTATCACGAACCTGAGCATGGCGTGCAAGCAGGATGGTTACGATTCGCTATTGTTTTTGGTGAAAGTGACGTCAGGCTGTAAGCTTGGGTATGCCCAACATGAAGATTCTCTCCAATATATCCATTTAATACAGGTATTGCAGGGGCTATTATGGAAACTGATCGCGATAAAAGTCACTGTGGAATCACATCACAATATTCTCACCCAAAGTTCAAAGGCTAAATTTACCAAGCATCAAATCATCAAATCTACCAGTCACAAGTTCAGGCAATCTACTAGTTTTATCGTTGGTTTAACAACTTAATTAGGCATGTAGTATTATCGGAAATAGACAAAACAAAACGTGCACAATACGTTGTCAAAAGTTCATATGAGGCGTTACCATGGAAAACATGAGATGATTGTTCAGTACATGAATGTAGACTGAGTCCGAAATGTTCCAAGAAATTTATGGGAATACGACGTCTCAAGAGTTCATTAGGCATGTAAAGTGTAACCCGTTTCATCACACGCACCAGCGTCAATCAATGGGAGAGTCACAGGAAAGAAGTTCGGGAAAGTCCATGCAGGGCATATATCACAACAGTTATGTTCAATCTCGAACGTCTGTCCATTTTGATTAGCTGTCTACTTTGGAGCTTGCCAAAAATAAATAATTAACTTTGCGTACATTTTCTGTTTTGCAGCGTGTATGACAAACTGAGCCTAAATCTCTCCATACACAACTCCAATACTGTTGTTTCATGTTCCGGTGCTCAATTACATAAGGAGACGTCATAATGTATCCGTGTTCACTGGCATAAAGGTCAATAATGCCGTTTACCGTCACAGAGGTGCGTGTGATTTATCATTTGGCAATTTTAGTGGGCATGGGATATAAGCGACACACCCAAGGATCGCCTGTTATTACTTTATGTTATGACCTTTGTATACTCATACACGAATATATTATGACGTCACCCTATGGGATTGCGTCACAGTACACGAAATAACTATAATGGATTTTAATATGGAAAGAATTGCAAAGTTATTTCGAGGGTGATATATTATCAATATCACGGCGTAATGGTGGTCATTTTGTTTATACACGTTATGGTTTGTTATACACGCTGCAAAAAAGAAAATTTATGCAGAATTAACTATAGATTTTTGACAAGTATCAATGTAGACGACTAATTAAAATGGACAGAGTTTAGCCGTAAGGCACCGTTAAGCGCAACGAATCAAACTGTACCCGAAGACAATGTATCTGCAGAATGAACCTATTCCGGAGGTTTCTGTCATCAAGTAAGAGACGAAGCACGGCAATCCACAAACATTACAAGCGTCGGGTCCGTCATTCACAATTCAGCCGTCGTCCATTAAAGAATATCCGTCCATAATCCCAAGACATTTTCCATATTCCATATAACAGCATCAGCACCACATAGGCTAGTTTCCTGCAAGAGAGAAGCGGTCAACAGTTTTCAATGATGTCGGCATGATGTTCCAAAAATATCAAATCCGTATCGCTGATCAGTATTCTTAATCCATAGGATAATCGTTGTAAAGTCTTCATCCAGAGAATGATGTATCTGAGTCACGCTTTGATTGTGACTGTTCATATGAGCACCGTGAGGATCTTGCTTTACACGGGTTCATACGGACCCTAGCCCGGGTTAAGCGGAATTAGACACAAGTTACGAAACGTAACACCACGCTCGTATTTTGCTATCAGCATGCGATATGTATCGCCAAATTTGAAAATAACTTTTGAGTGGAGGCGCTTGGTGATATAACCCTGTTTTATAAGTTTTGCAATAATGTTTTGCGACGTTGATTAAAATCGTCACATTTAACACAGGATCTAGCAAATGCTACTAGTTGAGATATATATATATATATACGCCATATGCAGGTCCCAATGGAATATTACTTTCCAGAAAGGGATAGTTTACGATGTCGAAATTGTAATTTTTTGTCATACAGTAGACGGGAGAGAAGGCCCGTCTCATTTTTGTAGAGTTATAGGTATAAATGTGATGTGCCGGTAGGTCTATCTGTAGTTTCCGTCAAATCCAGTGAAGGTGGATATATATCCTTCACTGCGTCATTTATATAGCGATTATCCACAGCGAGAAGATCGTCGAAATAGCGTTTGGTGAATGAAGTGATTTTTAACAGCCCCTGCATATAGTCATCTTCATAAGACAACAGATATAGGTCGGCCAACAGAGGTGCACAATGTCACTGTTAGATTAGAGAACGTTTTCTAGGCCGATCACATCTGTGTGACGTAGAAATTTTCAGCTCACTGTTCTTTCCAGAATGTGAGATCGAACAATTTCATTGGTGTGGTCTGGTGGATTTTTTTTTGTTAACGGTTCAAGGCTCAAACACACGCACCACCACTTAAATGACAATTTGGCCTACCTGGAGAATTTCTGTGCAGCCGTGCATATGAGTTTGGAATTCAGTCTAGTCCGAATTACGAGACAGTTCAAGAGAATTCACACGAGGAGAAGTTGAACAGGATTGCCCATTTCACAGTGGTCAACACAGGGAAATCGTTCGGGTGACCTTGCCGTCTGTGACACTCGATCGAGCGCAAGAAAAAAGAGAGTCGGATGCAAGAAGAGGAAGTATCGATCCAACTGTACCACAGTTCAGACGATTCTTGCTGTGTTTGTGCCAGTCTACACTAGCTGACGTCAAGGAACTGGCAGAAGAAAGTCACAAAGGAGGGGAAATGACGGAAACAACCGTGGTGTCGAACGTCACAGTCTACAGCAGAGGGTATGGATTGGAGCTATATGCAAGAGGAGGGGAAAATTGACGTCTGGCGACTAAAAAGCAACCATATGACTCCACAGGAAAGCATTCGTCGACACCTAACATTCAGACTCGAGAATTCGATGGATTCTCAGACATAGCCTTATTATCCCAGCGGCGCGCTTTTATTGCAGCTGTTCATGTGGAAACTATGAAGTATCCACACAGCCCCTAGCACCGGCTTAAGTGGGATTAGATACGCTACCCCGGGAGCTGTGATGACAGATCAGTTCAAACAACGTATCTGATGTTAATGGGTGAGCATCGTGGACGTTTGATGGAGTAAACGCCTCAATATGGAGTTAACATGGTAAATGCAAGGATACCCAGGAAAACTAACCTGCTATGCCCAACGTCGTACGTGGAAGCAGGCGACCTCGAATATCACAAGAAAACTATAATAAGGTAATAAGACCATCCGCACCGACCACAGAAGAAGGAAGAGGAAGGATCCAGTGATGATAGAAGAGCGTGGTCATTCGTCGTCATCAACAGCTCTATTGCAGACATGTCGTCAGAAGATGAAGGAACCGCTACCAGATCGTCGAGGGGAAAGATGCCAGGCAACCAAAGGGTCGTTCTCGGGAAAGGATGCGAGGCTACCACCATCGGTATAGCACCAAAGAGGCTGGAAAATGCAGACTTGCTGTACCAGAAATTTTAATCCTGGCAAGCTCGCCATTTCAATTTTCTCGGGTGTCTACGGTAGATGGGGCTTGTATGGGGCGTCGACACATAACATAAACCCTCTCAGAAGAGGTAGCAGGACTCAGGATGGAATTAGTCTGATTTGCTATTACCGATGGCGCCTATATATACTGTACCGTTTAGATGTGTTATAATTCCTGACCCATCGAAACATTAGTACAGTTGGGGCAGTTATAGTTGTTTCCAAACCAAAACACACCCATCAAAGTTGGATTTCATGAAGCAAAACTTTTTTTAGCGCAATTATACCTTCATACATTCAAAACAGCCTAAATAAATGAAGAAGATTGCATCTGACGCCTACTAGAAATATTGTAAGAACAACTTCCCAGAGAAGGTAATTGACAATGCCCGACCTTGTAAGTCATTGGATAGGATGTTTGTATCAAACAAGCAGCATTCAGAACCAAACACAATTCCCTTATGTGAATCTATCAGCCTGTAATATACATGTAATGTAGCGTGCATGCTGCAATATATGAACAGATAATAATCGAGCCTACTAAAGCTATGAAGGCAAGAAAGCCATATTTACAACATGGATCTCCAGAAGTGCTGGTTCTGCAAGTTGGTTGGTTGCATGAATCAAAATCGGCAATCGGAAAGTGGCAATGACAACATTCTATTGAATAATTGGTATTGTGCAGGTCCCCCATCCGCTAAATGGGCGCAATTCAAAATAGCTACGTCTCCGCTACAAATCAAAGCAACTGGGTACATATTGGGTAATTAGCAATTTATTCTGAAAAGCTTAGTACAGTTCAATTCATTGGTTCTCTGACGGTTTCCACTCTCACGGAGGAGCATCATATTCTTTTCGCGACAACCACCCAATCAATATATTGCTTTGAGACTTCGTATTTGACGAAACGCGTTCTGCACAAACTCTCGAACGCGAACAAGACGTCGATTCATGTACAATTCATACGCCAAAACTTGTAGATTGCACATTGACAGTGTTAGGTAAAAGGTTAACGTGACCCACGGATATTTATGACATGTTACATCAGATATCCGAAGAAATCAGAATAAACTCAAGTTCAACTCCAGTCTTACTGTAACTTTTTGCTAATGGGAAGATCATACCAAATTTCTAGCCGCATGACGTTCATACAAGATTGATATTTTTCTCCCGGCCTCGCGAGGACAAAAACTCACCAAAAACGAGAGCTCGTCCCTGAGCTGACAAGCAATTGAGACCGTTAGCTCAGCTGATAGATCTCGTGTGCGCCTGGCTTAACTTGTTCATGCTTGTATAAGATATACTGGTGATATTTTCCATCTTTCTTGTACGGAGATTCAAGATTCCTGTGTCGATCGATATATCGTCTGTTTCGGCCCAATGAAGTAAGAGGGGTTAAACCGACATTTTAGGACCTTATAAACTCTGGCAATCGGAAAACGACAGGTGAGCGTCTTGAAAATCATTTTGGATATAACAATTCCAGTCAGTGATGATTATTTCACAACCTGCACGCTTGTCCTACCGGTGTCATTAGCAATTCGACCACTTCTCTACTCTCATCAACTGCACGGCGTGTGTCTGTTTAACTTTCTGTTTTCACCCGCTTGGAATTGAGATGCTAACAAAGTAACAAAATACGAAATTATACATTTCTGTTTCATTTTATTTGTTCATTTCACTTTGATAGGAATCCAGGTTACACAAGTAAAACATCTACAGACGCCACGACTCTTAATGCATATGTGAAAGAATGATCATATAGCACATAACTAAAACAACGCAATTGCACAATTAAATGACACAAATTCAATATTAAAATTAAAATACATATAAAACAATGTTTTGGCTATAAATTACGACATATTACAGTATATAGAATTAAATAAAACTGCAATTACATATATCACGTATAAAATTCTGGAATAAAGTACGTTCTGATAGAAATTGAACGAAATGCATTGAATTGCGAGATCTCTCGTCACCGAAAACTAATATAAACCACGTCACTTTGGTTACAAAGTCCAGTACAAAGGCGTTTATTATTATTATTATTAGAGAGTAATTTCTGTGTGCCTTAATTGTTCCCATGATAAACAGACGCTAATATCCATTTATCTGCTATGATACGGCCGAGATATAATTAGCATAGAGGCTCAGATTGTTCAATATTCAATGATATTTGACGTTCTGTTGCTTGTTCACCAACAATGCGAAAGAACTGCCGTCCAGCATCTGCATACCCCACGTTGAGAGGCGTCGGATGCTTTGTGGTTGGTTCATTTTTTGTACAGTACTTCTGAATGGTGCCTAAAAATGCAAATTATGTTGCCCTGCACTTCTGTGTGTTGCAGATAGAGCGTCAATGTGGGGCACGTGAAGCAGAGGGCGATGGCAGACAGCAGTATCTCACCTTTCTTAAACATAAGAAGATCAACACCTGCCACAATCTGGCAGCTTTGATTGACTCTTACTCCAGGATTCAGCTCCACTTCAATATAATGTCGAAGCTTGTTATCTAATGTGTTTGCAGTGTGGCCTCTGCATCGTTCGCACGATCTACGGTGGTCACTCATTCATGACTGGTGCAGCTGAGCTGTCATGCTTACCTGATTCAACGAACCGTTCTGTGGACTTCATACACATTTGAAATTAGTGTTGTCATACGAAATAGGTCGTCCGATTATTGACACAGAAATTCTTTTTCCGACGACAGCTGAGCATCGAATATCAACGTTCAAGACCACGCACACAAAAGAGAAACCAAACGAGATCTACGTAAAATCGAGATCTACACAAGATCTTGGCTGCGAGATATAGCGGTATGATATATCTGTAATCGCTTCCCTACGAAAAACATGTACAAATGTTTTGTGAGCAAAATTGTCTCTCCTGTATCTCGTTTTATCCATCTAGTTTAGAACCATTCACATTTTAAAATTGTATCAGATGGTTCACCTGGAATCGAATGCAGGCTAATCCAACAAAATTTAATTTTATTACTTTTGCCACCAAAGTTACTATACATCTCAACGTTCAAGATGACATTCTCCAAAATGAACAGAATGTAAAATTACTTGGTGTCAGCTCAGATAAATGTCTTACTTGCAGCTACATGTATCAGGAATTTGTAGAAAGGCTGGAAGACAACCAAATGCTTTAAAAAGGCTGTCAAGAATTTTGAATACGAATTTCAAAATGTTGATTTTTAGAGCTTCTATTCATTCGAATTTTACCTACTGTAGCCTTGTCTGGTCCAACAAGTTGCAAAAAATACAATAACGTGGCCTACGCCTTGTTTTTAGTGATCACATTTCCTCCTATGTAGAATTGCTGTCAAAATTAAAATTACCTTCACTGTTTGTATTTCGACAGCAATTACTGGTCGCTGAGGTTTTTAAATCTATACATGGACTGAATCCTAAATAAATCCAAGAAATATTTAGTCAATGCCATACATTAAGAGGTGTGAGATTAGAGGTCCCCCTTTGTCGTCCCAACCCATATCCAGCAAGCCACAAGTGTTTCGTCTTTTAAGACGCTTGTGGCAAGCTGGAAAGGCTTATAATATATTATAACTTTAGTATCATCTCATGTTTCATCAATATATTTATTGTGTACAAATTTATAGATGACACTTGTGTAAAGTATTTTTGAATGCTTTTCCATAGTTCCGTATGTTTTACTAGTTACTTTAATGGAGACCACAAATCTAACTTTTAATATCATCTCATGTTTTAAATGATGAATACTATTGTAAATACATTTATAAATTAGATGTAGCGTATTTTTAAAGATATTTTCCTAGTTATATTTGATTTACAAGTTACTTATGTCGGTGATAATAGCTCCTGGTGGGCTAAAGTTTATGTTTGTAAAACTGACGAAAAATAAATTTGCTCATTGCTATGTTTCGACGGTCATCTGGTGGCTTCTTTGTCTCCATATTTTCCATTCTTTGCAGCGCAAACTTGGATTACTATTATGTATATTTGCATTAAACAGAACAGGGACAAGTCATGCACCATGTTGTCAAATTCAGAAAGATGATACTTAAAGTTGATCCTACCAAGTCAATATATCTTTATAAATATTTTGATGTAAAATAATGAGCAAGTTGCGCTTCTAAAGTTCTAGTACCCCTTATATCATTCCCATAGTTTCTCTTTAGTAAAGCGAGACAATTCGGTAACAAGCTGTCTAGACAGAATGGATTCAGATGGAGAGTTAAAGCCAGCGATTAACCCATGGTAACCATTGCTGTAATGTGTGTGAGTTACATGGACCCCTGCGTCCTTAAGACGACGGACATACATGAGACCTTCGTCCCTCAAGACGTCCATCTCCGCAGTGATCATGTATGTTTGAGGAAGGGCAGACAAATCAGATGCCATTAATGGATTAACGTACGGGTTTAACAGAAACTCCTTAAATTTTCGTGACAAGGCTTCATTTCCAAAATCTGTCTTTGGCTTGTCTCCAGTCAACCTGTATCCATCGGGTATCATCTCCTGACTGACGTACTGGCCATGTTTTGAGGACTTTAGGAGTGCTGAAGTGTGGTTGTTTACCATAAACTGTTCGGATCCATCTACACTACCTTGCCAATACATCAGCCAAAAGTTTACCATCGAGGTTTTGGTCAGTACGCCATTAGCATATTTTGTATATGACGGAGTGCAGAAATCGAAAGCTTGTAGAGGAGCGTACATGAGTATTTGGAATTTGATTGGTGGGAGGTTAACTTCAAGTGAAAGCCTTCTGGATACAGCTGCTGCCAAGTTGCCTCCAGCGCTATCCCCTGCAAAATACAAACGAAACGGGAAATATAATTCAACGGTCAAACTCGAGTCAAGAATTACGTTCACCAGAACGTGGTGTGTCGCTCTTCTCACACTCGCTCGCCATAAATTCATGGCATCAAATTGTATAGCTCATACAAGCCCGTAGGCTAGTTTGGTAACGGGGGGGTTCGGTAGAGAATATTGCGGTACTCCTAATGCGAGCGCCGCAGGCGCGAAGCCCGGCTAGGGGGGTCCGGGGGCATGCCCCCCCGGATTTTTTTTGAAAATTTAGATGCCATATGGCGCGTTCTGGCGCATTTTGACAGCATATTTTCGACATCCGCCAACTGCATTTTTTCCGACTGATAAATTCAGTATATGACTATAATCGACTCGTTGTGTGAATGATCTTGTCGACTGGGAGATGGTTAATACTCAACCATGGGAAACCCCCTTTGATCAAGATTATTATCATTAACTCCTCACTCCGGTGTGGTGGCTAAGAGTGGGGATAAGTGTCCCGTTTCCTATCTTTTTATTGAGTGAAGAGTGTCCTACCTCTGGAGATATCTGGAGAAGAGTGTCCTTGCACTCTTAATATGGGATATTCTTAGCCTCCACACCGGCCTGACGATATATTTGTGCCCTTTCAGTTCACACTTGTTACGATCTGGTAAAGAGATGGATAAATCACGCCAACAATTCCTCCGATTGAGCCATCCTATCCTATTTTTTCTCGTCATTTAGAAGAAAAATTGAGTTGATAACTTTTGAATGTAAAAGAAGTATTTTTTCCTTTCCAAAATTCGAACTATACGCAGTGATCTCGAAGAAAGTAACATTTCAGCAGAGGGTTGGAGAGCGCTGACGTGTTTGAAGAGAAATATGTGAACACAAAAAAAGAAATAATATGAACGCAGTTTTGATTTCTAAATTTGATAAGCAGATAATCGTCCAATAAAGCGAATGCAATTTCTATGTAAATTAACATCTAAAACAGTTATTGGTCATTACGGAACAGAAGAATGAGCAAATCAAAGCATTTAACCCAAACAGCAACGTGCCCCTCCAGTGCAAAGTCACCGCTCCGTGAAAACCTGGCCTACAGGGCGTTTATCTGGTCACATTAGGACCAAAATCATAAAAAAGTCACCCAGCTTTTGTTGAAACTGGGGGGGCTGAGCCCCCACCCTCTCCAACTGAATGTGTAGCAATGCCAGGGAGGTCAATCGCTCCTGGCCCATGGATGCCCGCATGAAGGTCCTTCCGTGCACTCTGAATTTTTTTCCCCGGCAGCGGAACTCGGTCTGCTCTGCGGGGGGGTGCGTACGCACCCCCCGAACCCCCCCAGCCTACGGGCCTGGTCATACTTTCAAATATTGCCTCCGACTGATATGGGGTTGAAAACACCAGACACAGACTTTTCGTCGTGGGTTGAGGATATCCTAGCTAAACAGCACAGTGCAAGGTGTGCGCTGTTCACATGGTTGATCATCTAACTGGTTCATTCTGTTCTAAGATATACTGGATATATTTCTCATCTCTCTCGTAAGCAGATAAACGGTTCCTGTGTCCGTCAAATTCAATAACTCCTAAATGTGCCTGTGCGTCGCATTTTTGATCTCAAATCAGCCACACGATGTTACATCGGTAGTTCAGGGGGTTATAAATGGGATAATGTCTTGACCCTATATCTTTCAATATGTCTACTGTTATTTTATCTTCAGAGCTCCCGTTTTTTAACTATTATCTTTCCCAATGTTACATTATATATATACAGAGATGATGATGTAACTCCGGTACATTCAATGACATGCTGCAATACATCCATCCGACAAACCATCGCCTGATCCTAAAGTTCAGAACAGCGTTTTGACTGGCACTGCCATCTTTGTTGATTGAACATGAACCTCTGAATTGTTCGATTTGTTTGACTGTGCGAACAAGCCCCCTCGGTTCAATTATCAGCTTGCAGCCATATGGATGGGTGTGTCCTGTTTTTTTTCATGTTAAAAGTGTGAATTGGTTTTACAAAAGCTGTTGCAGTGCACCAAAGAACGACTTTAGCTCCACAAGTTATTTTGTCACAGACTGTGTCTTAGCTGAAAGCAAAAGGAAACCATCCTTTGATTTTTTTATTTTGATTTTTAAATTCATACTTCATGTAAGTATCATGAAACAATGCTATAAGAGCCAAATCTGAAGACAACAATGTGTCCAGACCCAGGGCTATTGAATGGTACAAAAGCCTGGACAATAGCTGCTGACGTGAAATATCAACCGATATTTATCATGGGAGTTTGATAAAACCCATATTGTGAAATATCGATTCTTGACCACCATTCTCATCTCAGCAATTTTATTATATTAACTTTTTCCTTGAGTGAAAATTCATGATTTCTTAAGCTTTTACACTGTGTCGGTATGTATGATGTACAGTAGGCTACATGTATGTTATATTCATGGCCAACAGTTTAACATTCATTGTTTTAGGTTCTGGATACTGCTTTGGTAATATAAACATACTGTCCAATGACCTGTAGGGTCAAGCATTGTCAGTTAACTTCTGTGAGAAAATGTATTTGACTGTATTTCTAGTAGGCGTCAGATTCGATCTTCGATAGTCAGCTATATGATTTAACGGTGTGGATAAGTACAATGTACCCGGTGGAACCCGACTTTGAGTTTTGTGTTTTGGTTTAGTGACAATTCGATGGTCCCATTGTCATAAAGTCTGATGAGATGTTATCATGTACCCATTGTTAGGATAGTATAAAGGAGGATGTTTGACGGTTTCCAATTTACAGAATAAGATCCTCTGTCACGTTACCACCGGTACAGCGTCACAAAATTGTAAGCTGAAATGTACGAGCAGTAAAAGCTATCTACAGCAATGTGTGTGTTGTGTTGTCATCCATTTTAAGTCCAGAGAAAACCACTGGCCGCACCGAAATCTTCTGATGGGTTTATGTAATTTTACCCGGGAACATCGGCGCCCCATACAAGCCCGCTTTCCGTTGAGAGTTCTCACAAATTACACTGCCGAGCTTGCCATGAGCACTTATACTATGATTGTTTTGTGACCTTTGTTTGCCTGTTAATCATTTGTATAAATACCCTCATCTGTACTAAGTAGGTCATTAGCTTTGAAAAAGTTGGAAGTATCTCCAACGAAACGTCAGCTCCACAGCTATAAGGAAGTTGTCATCCATAGAATAGCCTTGTGTTATATACGCCGACTTCTAAATGCCTATCAAAGAAATTATACGTCATCACCATGGAGATGTGCCAGTTAGGGAATCCAACCAACTCCGCCGACTAGAGAAGAAGCACATCAAGACATCCAACCATCTCACATTTCTATTGAGATGCCGTGACCTGGATATCATCCCCAAAGGCCTCCGCCTGAAACCACCCGTTCAGTCAGCATCTGCGCAGAAGATACTTCACCAAGCTTCAAAACGTCTTGTTATCGAAAGAATCCACCATAACAGGAAAGTTAAAGCCGTCACACTGGGGAAGATCATCAACCGCCAAACCAATCTTCATGCCACCATACAACCTCAACTGTACGAGGACTTACGCCGCATAAAAACTCTCACAAAAGACCAAGAATCCCTGTTGGGCAAGGGACTAAAGTTCATCCCAACCACCCTACCCAAGAACAAAGACGACTTCATAACCAACATAGAAGCAGGCCTACAACAGTTAGCACCAGGGGGAAAAATCGACTACCTACGCCATCAGATTGTTGACATTCTCCACAAGACCCATCCACAACGAGACAACCTCACAAAAGCAGAACGCCAAGCAATCCGGGAACTTAAATCTGACAAAACTATCACCATAGTTCCTGCAGACAAGGGCCAGGCCACAGTCATTTTGGACAGGACCAAGTACGAGGACATGGTAACTTCGATGCTGGGAGATACCTCAACGTATAAGACCCTTGATAAAGATCCGACCTCCACGATTGACAAAGACCACCGAGCCCTAGTAAAAGAACTACAAGACAACAAAGAAATAGACTACGCCCTGTATAAAAAACTTGTGACATCCCACCCTCAGCCCCCTTATGCACGAGCCACAGTCAAGATCCACAAAGACCCCATCAAAGTTAGGTTGTTGGTCTGCAGTAGAGATACGGTGCATTACAGCACTGCCCAACACCTTACCCAGCTACTAGCACCACTGGGGAAGACGGCCAACTCCTTCATTAGAGACTCCACAGATTTTTGTGAAAACAAATTTCCTATCCAAAACCCGAGCAGAATGGTCGGCTACGATGTGGTAGACCTCTTCACCAACATCCCTAGAGATCGGGCCATGGACACCATAAAGAGACGAGTCACAGAATCACGACCTACCATGAAAACCTTCCTCTCCATTGACAGCATTATGAAATTAGTGGAATCCTGTATTAATTCCACCTATTTCACATGGGGCGACAAGTTCTATGAGCAGGTACATGGATTACCTATGGGATCCCCTCTATCCCTGGTGATCACTGAAATTTACATGACGGAACTGGAAGAAACCGCTCTCCTCATTTCCCCCATTAAGCCTATGTGTTGCCACAGAAAAGTTGATGACGTTTTCTCCATTCTTCAAGACAGTGATGACCCTACCATCCTTCTCAACCATCTAAATGCCCAACATCCGAGAATGGAATTCACCATGGAGAAAGAAGACGACAACAAACTCCCCTTCCTTGATGTCCTAGTCCACAGGCAGAACCATACCCTCAAAACCAGTGTTTATAGAAAACCCACTCACACCGACCAATATATCCATTTCCTATCCAACCACCCAAGCCAAGTCAAAGCCGGCATCATATCTACCTTAACCCGACGAGCCAAAAACATATGTTCAACAGGAAGCCTGCCCAGTGAAATAACCCACTTCAAGACGGTCTTCACCGATCAAAACAAGTACCCTAAAGCCATGGTAGACAGAATTATCAACAAGACACTCCAACCCCAGCTACAACAAAATCAAATCCCCCGAGACCCCAGCCCTGTATTCATTGCCATTCCATACATAGGGCAGACCAGTCACCACATAACACGACTCCTAAAAGAACAAGCTAGCATCGATGCAGTATTTACCAGCAGCAGATCCCTTAAAAACCACCTTAACGCTACAGGACGACTACTAACAACTGACCCACCCCAGCCCAAGGGAATTATCTACAAAATTGACTGCTCCTGCAAGGAAAGTTACATCGGAGAAACCATGCGACCCCTCAACGTCCGCATCAATGAACATAAGGCCTCCAGCAACAAAACAGACGGAAAATCAGCCATTTCTGACCACCTGACGGAACACCCAGGACACCAGATAAATTGGCAAAACATTCACAAACTTTCTATCCACCTGACCGACCAAACAAAGAGAAGACTACAGGAAGCCATTCACATCAAAAGACACAAGCCGGTAATCAACCGAGACAGTGGACAGTTTGTACCGAGTGCCTATGACAGCCTTATCAGCCTAGATGGAGATTATCACCGTGACCGTTAATCTTTTTCATTATCCGTTATGTACTTCTCACACATTATGCTATTTATCTATGTTTATCCCATAGCAATTGTATATCCCCACACATAGATTTAATATTATTGTCACCTCTAATAATGCGGTCACCTCGAATTTAATCTGCAATCACCTATTGTCTATACATAGCTTAGAGGATTAGTTAGATTACAATAGTCACACTCACTGTTTTGATTATTTTTATATACCTGACATCACTAGCTCATGGAGCACTTATACTATGATTGTTTTGTGACCTTTGTTTGCCTGTTAATCATTTGTATAAATACCCTCATCTGTACTAAGTAGGTCATTAGCTTTGAAAAAGTTGGAAGTATCTCCAACGAAACGTCAGCTCCACAGCAATAAAGAAGTTGTTATCCATAGAATAGCCTTGTGTTATATACGCCGACTTCTAAATGCCTATCAAAGAAATCACAGGAACATTGGCTGATGAACAGCAGAATCTTTAAATTTCCACATCTGAAGTTTCCAGCCTTACTTGACGCTGTACCGGTGGGATAATCTACTGCAAGACCGTGAGACGACAGCCAGAATGCGGTGTTGATAGCCTCGCTTCCATTCGCGAGGACCCGTCCACAAGCTACTGACGCTCCTTGGCGACACGTCTTGATGCTGGATCACGTTGCCCTCCGTTCCTGGACCCACCGTCTTCCCTCTTCCTTCTTTCTTCTTCTGCGGTTGGTGCGGGGAGCCCATGGTCCTTCGTCGCTTTATTCCACGCTGGTGAAATGGTCGCCATCTTCCCTCTTCCGTCTTTCTTCTGGTGCGGTAGGCTATTTCCTTCATTACCCTGAAGTCTTGATGGATCTCGTCTTCTTCCGTCTCCTCTGGTGTCACAGTGACGTCGACGCCGCGATGGTCTGCAGCCATTTCTCCCATCTTTCTTTTGCAAATTCTTCACGCCAGCTCGTGTGGACGGGCACGAACGCACCAATGCTCGTCTGAACTATTGGAAAAATGTCGCACGGTGGGGCGGTTCCTCATCTGTCGACACGCGATGGTCCAGCCCAGCATTTGTGAGTGAGCCGGATCTTCCTTCATCCTGTACATCAAGGCTGCCACATGACTATTTACTTGGTGTCGCGCCTCCCGCTCTCCTCGTCTTCTTGCATTGAACTCCCCTTCTATTCCTGCATTCAATGAAGTATTCACCCGGACGGTGACTAGTGCACATGTTTGGTTCCGGTGCTTTGACCATGATGTCGTTTGCAATTCTCTTCAGTTCTTCTTCATAGGAGCTCTCCTTGAACTGCCTTGTGATTCTAACCGGAAGGAATTCCGGAATTGTGTCCACAACTGCGTGAGTGATGTCCATCTCAGTGGTAAGATGATCGACCCAAACACTGTTCCTTCCTATAACAGCGACATGTTTCTCCTCTTCCTTGGTGACGTGACAGCGTGTGCCAGAATCTTCTGGAACGAGTCCATTCCGTGGAAACAATATCTACAGGTACAGTTTGATTCGTTTCATTTAACAGAGCCTTGTAAATGGCCGTAGTGATTGAAAAAATAACTGTGTTGTGATATATTCTCTGTTGTGCTTGTTTTGTTGATTGTTGATAATACTGCATGCCCCAGTGAAGTTGATGAATCAATGGTGAAGCTGGTATATTGCATGAATTCCTTTGTGACTGATAAATTTAGTGATTTGCAGATTGATAAATCTAGCCTTTGACCTTTGGACGATAATATTGTGACGTGGTTCCACAACGATTTATTTTATTAGGACATTTTATCGCGATTAGTTGCCACAATAATGTAGCTGAAACACTTGACGCAATATTGGCTAAATGGAACTAAAATTATCGCGTACATGTCCTAAGATACACTGAGTACATGTACGTACTAGTGGTTTGAAGCATATAAATGCTTGGTAGATGCTATGAAAGCATGTTCGTGTGGGTTGACGAACCTTCATAATCCCCGATTCGGCTATGAGAGCCTGGATATCGTGAATATTTGTGGTTATTTGTTTATTTTGGATCCTCAGATATAAGTCTAAGATGTTGGATGACCAACTGGTTTCAATTAACACGTATTGACAACTTTTTTGTAACTGTAATACATATTGCGTCCAAGTCAACCATAAATTTCTAGCTTTCATAATGAGTAACATGCAAGGTCCAAATGTTAACCTTTGCGGATGGGGTACCGTATATTAAATCAGCACAGTCGATGCTAGAGAAATCCGATACTTGGTGACAGTCATGGAAGACTGTTTGAGACATAACCACAGAATAATTTTCTGTGGTAAATATTTTTGTTGCAACAATATTGAGATGCCATGTAGTGGTATGAATTGAATAATACGCGTTGTTATTTTGTGCAGAATACTTTTGTCATTACGGATCGAGTTTCCCCGTATGAATCCTTTCTCTGACATCATAGTTTTTCTTGCAATGAAATGGTATGTTAATTCCGCTTTGGAATAAGTGTGTTCTTATTGGTGTAGGCTACAACGTAGAGTCTGATACTCTGTAATCTGAAGAATTCGCATTTCTTGCAGATATGATTCAAATGCCTAACATTGCCAATCGCACCCTAGTGAACGTTACCAGAACTATTGCCCGTTTCGAATGCCACTTCTTGACAGGCATCGAATATGATAATTGACGTGTCAGTGAATGACATTTTGACATGTATTTCTTTAACCATGGATTTGCTTGGGACCCTTATCGCGCTTTTGTATATCGCTTGCATACGTTGTAAACTGTATGGCTATTGTTCTCAAATTTTGTTTCACTCGGTGACATTTTAATGCATGACCTGCAACTAGACACTGCTCTGGAGATTGTTCTACTGCAACTAGACAGTGCTCTGGAGACTGTTCTACGCGCCTATGTTTTTCCATCTTTATGTACTCCTTTGTAATGTTTTTGTTTTTGCTTTTTCTTTCTTTTGTCAATCTTGCCAGTGGGTGTGCGTTTTGGTGCACGAAACGTACTCTCTCTTGAGGTCAAGTTTTGGTGTCTTGGTGGCTGATGAACTGATCATTCACACGGCTTCTATCACCATTTCTTGTCTTCTTATTATTGTATTTTTCTTTTGCTTATTTCTTGTTTCACTGTTCTGACATTATCTTGCTTGTAGGTTGCCGTTTTGACATTTTGATACAGATAAATGTTATTTGTTTTCATTTTCATGAACATGTAATGTGTTGATAAACTATTTTGGATTTGAAGCTGATGTATGAATTTTCCAGCAATTGTTTTGATATTTGCGCCCTGTTTTGAGCACATTGTTTTGACGTGTCCACACTTGTCAATGACTGGCGCGTGTCCCACATACCTAGAATACTTTCATTGAGAAATGATAGTAAATATGGCCTTATGACCTTACGCAATGAATATGGACTACGGTAATTGAATAAATTGTTTCCGGTATTCGACCGATATTTCTGATAACGACTTTGGCTATTCAAAATGGACTATTCTTTCACGTTTGCTATTATTCTTGCTGCCTTACGCATTTTGTGTTTATACTTTGAGATGAATAAACGATCTTCGTTCGTATTTTCATCTTCCATTGTCGGGTGATATGTGAAATATCGATTCTTGACCACCATTCTTATCTCAGCAATTTTATTATATTTTTCCTTGAGTGAAAATTCATGATTTCTTAAGCTTTTACACTGTATCGGTTTGTATGATGTACAGTAGGCTACATGTATGTTATATTCAAGGCTGACAGTTTAACATTCATTGTTTTAGGTTCTGGATACTGCTTTGGTAATATAAACATCCTGTCCAATGACCTGTAGGGTCAAGCATTGTCAGTTAACTTCTGTGAGAAATTATATTTGACTATTTCTAGTAGGCGTCAGATTCGATCTTCGATAGTCAGCTATATGATTTAACGGAGTGGATAAGTACAATGTACCCGGTGGAACCCAGACTTTGAGTTCTGTGTTTTGGTTTAGTGACAATTCGATTGTCCCATTGTCATAAAGTCTGATGAGATGTTATCATGTACCCTTTGTTAGGATAGTATAAAAGAGGATGTTTGACGGTTTCCAATTTACAGAATAAGATCCTGTCATGTTACCACCGGTACAGAGAAAACCACTGGCCGGACCGAAATCTTCTGATGGGTTTATGAAATTTTACCCGGGAACTCCGGCGCCCCATACAAGCCCACTTTCCGTCGAGAGTTCTCACAAATTACAATATGTAACAAGCTTTCATATGAGTTCCATCAAAAGAGTGTGATAAAAATCTGATAAATACCTCGACTGTGATTATCCTATAAAAATGTTGAAATAGAATCTAAAGTTAACTAGCAAAAATAATGTGATACAGCTTTTGTATGATATCGGTGTATCACATTGTCCGTTATGAAAGAAATTATTCTGTTCTATAATATATAACTCGGGTTCGCTAGAGCATTAAATTTAAACATAACATAAACATATATATATAAACAAACCAGCAATTCCAATTCTTTTCGGGTCAACTTTGTAGTTTTGTGCTTTCCTCATTAAGTGTGCTGTGGCGGAGACACAGTCCTCAAAGGGTATGGGAAACGGGTGTTCAGGAGCCAGCCTGTACCTGAAAAGAGAACCGTACATCAGGAGTACAGCTATGGTATAATTAACTCAACTGAAAAATCTGCTGAGAGACCTTCAATCTAAGTAAAAGCTAGGAAGGTCAATGAACAGGGGAGACAGAAAATTAAATTTAACGACATGTTCAGTAATATTTCAGCTATATACCGACGACATACAATGTACAGATGTACGTTTTCATGTAGAAGCAGCTCATACATGTTCACCGTTTTGTGTTATAAACCTGCAGAAGTGTAGACCTTCATATATGTCAGCTGTAGATGTTGAAGTATGCATCTGCGGAGTTCCCAGGATGAAATTAATAGTTCTTCCTGGAGATTTGCACAGATTGCAGACTGAGGCGGCAAGCTCTATCTAATTTTGGCAAACAAAACACTCACAATGTGAACATGACATGCGGACACTTCTGGCCTAGATCCTGGTCACGGACGTAAATTTGATACCCTGTGTGGCATTTAATGTGCAACATTGTGAGGAGTCCTCAACATTATAACGATCGTCAACATCTAGAAAACATTATTAAGCGCTCGTTACAATGTTGCACAATTACACTTTTCAAAGGGCATTTTAATCAATAAACTACATTAGGAACATCGCTTCTTGTGGAAGAAAATCACGATGAGAGACTTGAGTAACTCAGTTTGAAGATCGAATAACAAATCAGACACTGTGTGGCTAGACAAATAAAGTCAACGACACAGAAATAAGGTCACACAATGTAGCGTTCGATGATACTTTGCTGACAGATACACACAAACAAAGGCTGAGTTAATTAAAATATACTTACTCGACAGAAATGACAACAACGTTGGCTTCAGCAGCTATATAACTCGTCACACCACCATAGTTATCTGTAATGAATTACAACACATATAAGGGAAGTGGGAAGAGGTGCCGACATACTGACTGCGTCACATGACTTCACAGAATAGTCTTCTGGTTAACCTATTCTAAAGCACATACCAAGAATCTAACGATTCGTGATATGTGTTGTATCTCAGGTACGCTTTTATTGTACCTGTTCATGTGGCAACTTGGATGATATGACCACACGGCCCCTAGCACCGGCATAAGCGGTATTAGATACAAATCTAGAGAGCTATGATGGAAATGCTCTGACAACTCGTATACTGGTAATTGGTGAGCTGTTTCGCTGTGACAACTCGTACATTGGAGATTGGTGAGCTGTATCGTCGTCAGATGTAAATGACGGAATTAACACGAAAGACTAGTCTGTAACGCCCGATGTCGACCCAGCATCAACTTCCCACAAATGCCAACATTCGCTTGATCATTCATTAAGCTCGTAATCTCCTACACAGTACAAGAAAACACTTAAGGACAGTGAAACAAATCAGCATCATGCAGCAATATTAGCTTACTTGTCTTTCTAGTAGGAAATCCAAAATGTCAGACTGAATAAAATCAGGTCACAATATACGCGATTGGATTTGAGACTATGGTATTTACATCCACTGTTACTTCTGACCATAGTTCTGATAAAACGTCTGATAAAACACCAACAAATCAATAATGTATCCCATTGTGATTGACAGCTGCATCTTTCAATTATATGACGAGTGCGATGCTCGGCAATCTAATTAAAATTAAATCCTATCTGCTCCCCATTTGGATATCTCGCTTGTAGGATCAAACAAGCTTGCAGTAACTCGCGTGTTAACTAATCCCGAGAAGGCTTTCATAGTGCTTTGAAGGGAACATTGCCGCGGTCCCGACATTGTGACACCATAATACGGGGTAGATATATGGACTGATCTTTGGTGTAAACACTGGGGTAAAGGGACACAGTGAACCTATCTCCCCTCCTCGACTGCAAATGGATGAGTCCAGATGCGACCATGATGTCATAATGCTATTAAATATGCATGGTATGGGCGCTCAGAACACCGTATTCAATTGAAATACCTAAGATCCTATATAGCGACTTGTACGATTGGGGAGCATTGATAAGATATTAGTTTATTAAGATTGGATGTTCGGTAATCTCCCTCTCCTTGGTGCGAGCGACACCCAGGGAGTGAATCAGGTCGTTACATCCCAATTCTAGGATCTAGTGGTGTTCTGTATACATTCCCTCGTAGATCATTATTTAAAACAGTCTTACTTCGTGGAACTATGAAGCAGTCTCTGATTGGTAGACGACCAGACTATAGCCATGTCCTCCAACCTACCGGCAGAGCAACAATTAGGTTAATCGGGTTGTCCAACGTACGGTATTGTTCGTGTTATGTGTCCTTCAATGGTGAGTACAGAGAAAGCAACTGGTACTTGTACTGTTACCATTGAAACTCAGTGGATGGAGAGGAATTCACGCAAGAAAATTCACCTATATCAATTCAATCAATAGTCTGATAGTCTAGATCGTGCAAAACGAGTTATACACATATACAACCGAATATAATATGTTTGCGTTTAAGGACTAAACTCAACTTGTTCAAATGGCTGATGACATTTAATTAACCAATGTTAAAAAGCAGATTTACCAGTTTAACCTACCAATACTTAGCATAACCCAGCCCCCACCATGGTAGTACACCAGGGCTGGTAAAATCGTATTCGGCTCCTTCTTCGGACGGTAAATTCGCACCTTCACGCCATCAAATATTGTGTCTGTTATCTGCAAAAATTACATATCACGGATATGTTTCTACTCTTTGCAGGTTGGAAAACTAAATAAAATTAAAACATGCAATAAGAACGAGAACGGCACAATAGTACGGGCTTAAAATCCCCCGACCGTTGTGGTATTGTTCTGTGTAACGATTAAGGGCATGCGTCTTCTGATTCAGAACACTTTCAGATTAATGCGAGATACCCGGTCCACCATTATCCCCGTTTTCTTTGGAAACAGTTTGCCGATTTTCTAATTACCTCTCCATCATGTTCGAATGTGAATATTTGTAGCATCTCTAAACGGATGCACCCAAGTAGCCCGTCTGATTAGCATAATCCTGGGGTTAATCAAATTCAGGCTTCATTCCACATTTAAAGTATATTTAAATCGAGACTGAGAAAATAATCGATGTAGGTCGAATACATATGGCTACCATTACCAAAGGCAGAATATAATCAGAATACAAGCGTCTGGTCCGTCATTCATTATTCAGCCGTCGTCCATTAAAGAATATGCGCATCCATAATCCAAAGACCTATTCCACATTCCATATAACAGCATTAGCACCAAATTCAAAAAGACAATTATAGTATACATAACTAGAGCCTTATAGGCACTGAAACGGGGCTATTTAAATGCAAAATAGGCTGTTGGAATAATTCCACTAACTCTTTGATGTTCAGTCCCCATGGCGAAGAGCCATACAATTTGTAGTCTCACACATTTCTCTCAATAAGGTACTACGTACACCCCTAATTTGGAAGGTTACAAATTCTGACAATGGTTGTATGCAGACTTGTACATGTAGAGCACTGCATGCGATCTAAAGTTTGGAGTTTGACCCTATCAAGTAACCCTATCAGCTAAGTGAACCAAGCCATTGACCTAGGTCATGCGTGTGTCATGCATGTGACTATGCTCTAAATGGTATAGAGGGTCTGGTGGAGGGGATCTTTGTGTGATAGTTCAAAAGTTACATACCGTGTATATAATTTCTGCAAGAATGGAAGCCTAGAAAATTAGAATTTCTTGCTAACATGGCAAACATATGATAAGTCTGCCTTAAACTCTGTATTTGTTAAGTGTTCTAAACTCTTTTTGAATTTGGTGCTAATACTGTTATATGGAAATGGAATAGGTCTTTGGATTATGGACGCGGATATTCTCTAATGGACGACGGCTGGATTATGAATGACGGACTAGACGCTTGTAATTTCAGGAAAACACTCTGTCAACCTCTGAATAGTATCCATTTTGTATTCATGCTCTAAAGCAGGAAAATGACATATGAACATATAAGAATAGCAGAAAATATTTAACTTCACTAATATAGACCAGGTGAAACAAAATCTAGCAAAAATAGTTGACCAAACTATCTGCAGTAGCTGAATAACTTGAGGACTCTTTTCTTCTGCTCTTCCTCTCAAAGCCTAAAGCAGTTAAATAAACAACCAGTCACCCTGGCAACGGTACCAAATGTGCTCAAGTTTTTCCTGACTACACTACAGGACCATTAGTCCCTACGGGACTAAATCGCCCCGTGAAAAGACTGTGGAAAATTTCCATTCAAGGTTTCTCACACATGTGGTGTCGATCAGTGTCAGAGGACCTCTAGCAAGTGAAGATGCGCTCCCAAATCTAATGGGTAGGGAAACTACACGAGATATAGTAAAAATTACCATGCAATTTGATGTGTAGATCTACTTTTTGGGTAATTTCTTGAAAAAGTAAACTGTTTTTAAAGGATACACACCAGTGTGCATATAATTGCTGACGTACTTGTGTACCATTTGAGTACAGTAGGTTTGAGAGAGTAATTAAACCTGCACTTTACAGTAACGAATAATAAATGTTGTCCCTTTTAGCAGGAAAGTCTTATATATAAGTATTGAAGCTAAACGGAGGTTTTACCTCGTAAAGTTTACTTGACTGTGTACAAATTTATAAAACATCTAAATGAATAGGCATACATACGTCAACTCTCTTATCCACGGGGTGGCCAAGGAACTTGCACGCTTTTCTCATTATGTTCAGTTGACGGTATCCAAGTTGTTCGCCAATAAATGCCTGAGGAAGTAGAACGGAGCTCAGGTCAGACTGAATAGCTTCAGTACTTTTCAGCTCATTCACTATATTATCAGTCTTCATAAGGTGTGTAATGATTTTTTTCCGAACAAATCTTTGTCAGCTGTTCCGTTCGCAGCGCTAATGTGACATAACGATGTTATACACGTGTCCCGTTTTACAGTAAAAGAGTGAACATACGATTCTTTTGCATACTTCAACTACATCTCACCTCTGGGATGGACAACAATTAACGGTTGCCATTGTCGTTCCAGTCACAGCACACATCACTCTCTCGGCTTTTTCTCTGAACTGAGATAATCATTAATGTGTCGATATAATGATAGTTGAGCATATCAATTATCATCCCATCATAATACTAAGATTATCAGGTAGTGCATGCCCGGATTTAATAAAGAATTAATGTGTCGGTTGGTATTGGATCTCGTGCATAATTTTCGACGACTTCAATCAAGCTCACATAAAATTTTTGCAATAATTAGTTTGATAATTAGCGCTATACCATCGAACGCCTTTATTCGTCTTCACCGCTTACTTTCGTCCAATATTTTGCATATTATAGTCTGTCCATTTCAATTAGTCGTCTACTTTGAAGCTTGTCAATAATCAGCAGTTAACTCTGCATAAATTTTCTTTTTTTGCATCGTGTAGAACAAACAGAACTCTACAAAATGACTACCTTTTCTCCGTGATATCGATAATATATCAACATTGAAATAACTTTGTAATTTTCTCCATATAAAACTCCAGTACACTTGTTTCATGTACGGGGACTCAATTACATAGAGAGACGTCATAATGTATTCGTGTTGTCCAGCACAAAGGCCAACACTGCCGAGTACGATCATGGAGGTGTGCGCGGTTTATCATTCGGCATTTTTACTGGGCATGGGATATAAGCGACACTCCCACGGACCGCCTGCTATTACTGTATTTGGCATCAATGACCTTTGTGCCAGTGAGCATGAATACATTATGACGTCTCCCTATGTAATTGAGACCAGGTACATAAACAAGTGTACTGGAGTTTTATATAGCGAGAATTAAAAAGTTTGTTCCAGCGTGATATATTATCGATATCACAGAGAAATGGCTGTCATTTTATAGAGTTCAGTTTGTTATAAACGCTGCAAGAAAGAAAATTGTTGCAGGATTTACTATTTATTTTCGAAAAGCTCCAAAGCGGACGACTAATTAAAATGGACAGACTTTAACTCCGTATCCATAATACCATTGGAAATAGGACTGAAAAGTATAGATCACCGAACCCACTTTTTGAGAATTCGAGTCTGATGGCTCACCCCCTGTGAAGTTGTGTTGAATTACTAAAAACTGAACATTTAAGCAGGTCGTTGTTCTTTAGATCACTTAATCAAATATTACCTGTAAAATTTATTTCAATTGACGTGAAACACTGCCGGGATATAAATGAGAGGCATGCCTATTAATCTACTATACTGCCTGGATATTTTATTGCATTCGTTATTCTACAAAGATCGTTATTCATTAAATTTTTAAAGCGGTTTTGTGAAGTTTAGTGACATAGAAAAATATTCACCACTGAAAATATCCCAAAATTCCTGTAAACCGGAGTCTAAATACTTTCTCGGGGATAATTATTGGTTTGGAATGAAAAACCTACCTCTACCGCATCGATTAAACAATTTTCTGGTGGGTTATTTCTCTTTACTCTGAATGCATATATGGCTTCCCCGCCCCACGCCTGCAATATTTATTCTTTGGATTTCCGAAAGTTGTTCATTCTTAGCATTTGACCATTTTACGGTACGAGGTGGATATTTATTCTGAACACGGTCAAAATAAGTTGTCAAGAAGTCGACCATTGTTGCCAATGTTGTGCACATGCAATGACCAGGAGCGATCATATCATACAAGATTTCTGGCACTACGTTTAGGTTTGTAACCGGTGTTCAATTCTCACCAACCAGGAGATATAGCGGCAGTTTGAGCACCTTGCATGTTTAAAATTCCAATCGTATTGTCTTCCCGACATCATTAAAAACGTTTGGCTAATTCTCTTGTACAATAATCCATGCAGCTTTCTGAATTGTCTTCTCAGTTTCTATTATATACCTCATGGTCATACGAATTGACATTTTGATAAATTCATATGCAAATATCTTACCAATTATAAAGTCAAAACCTACACAAACCGTTTTTCGCCTACATATGCAAGTCTTCAACCCAGAATTAAAGGGATTTGATCAAAATGAATGCTGCTCGAGCGGGTGCTATCGATCGACTTCTAAACTGTATAGCAAATAGGCCATTGCTGTGTTTTGAGGTGCTCATTATCGACAGTAAATGAAGGTTGAAAAACGTGGTATGGACATCAAGCTGTATACCAAGTTTGTCATTTCCATTTATCATTGAGGTGAGTTTTGAAGAACACATTAGCAATTATAAACCGAGGTCGAATATGTATATACTGAATTCCAAGCTATATATAGCAGGTTGGCATCATCAGCAGTACAGACAAAACAATACATAATGTGTAATATTTAACTTAATGTATGAAGATTGATGCAGAATTTCCTTTTGACTCTGATGAATGAACTTGTATTACAGTTTACAGTATCTGTATTACTTTGTTAGGACAAAGAGATAAATTTCACATATGTCTAGTTGTTTGCATTTATCGTGGAATTCATGAATGGTGTATTCGATTATTGGACATGAAAACCATAAATTCTGGGCTTCTCTTACGTGATCTGCTCTGTGTCCACTGTGGCAGTGTAATATGCGGTGTTTCGGTGTTAGCTTGAGTTCTTTTTCTGATCTGTCGTTCTTAGTTCCGATAGTCATAAGAGATTAGTTGTGTATAGACCGTAACATTCCCCACATGAAAATACCCCCGGTACTTCTATCATATGAATATCTTACAATGGCATTCATAATCTTGATCTTGGCCAGTAGAGATCTCAGTTTCCATGGTTCTGACATGCCACCTGGAATAGGAGAATACAAGCAGTATCCCAGTGCCAAGAAGGCGAACGAAATCGCCAAGAGTCTCAATTTCCATGGTTCTAACAAGCCCTCTGGTATAGGGGAGTACATCCAGTATCCCAGTGCTAACACAGCGAGTAATATCACAATGAGTCCCTTAGGCATCATCTCCAAGATGGTTTGGTCCACGAATCATCAAATCCCAAAACTGAAAATATAGACATCAGACTTTCAATTGTCAAGTACCAGGTATTCCCTATTGTGATCCATACAAATTCCGTGTTTACCATCGCTGTTTTGGAGATCTATTTACATTTTTCTGCCAGAACATCCGACCCCATTGTTTGGTCAAGCGGGGCTATCATTTCACATGTTATTTCTTTCATTAGAACTTGTAGGCCAGTATTGTATGATTTTGACGTTAGATGCGACATTCAGTAGGTAGCCATTGTCACTTTATGACAGTTTATTTCCATGACACGGTATAGTATTGTGAATCTGCTACCACATTCGTCTTTACATATGGGGGGGGGGGGGTAAGATTCTTCCTATTTAGGCAGCATACGGTCAGATGAATGGAATGCTCCTATATGTATCAGTAAAAAAAATGCCAATATTAGTACAATTCCCCATACTTCCATAACAGATGGGCAACACACCTTGTCATCATGGTCCGGCCAAGTTTTTCACATATAATTCTGCAAAGAGTTAACATTAGGATGCGGTTTTTATGCCTCCAAAGCCATTCCAAACCATATGGAATATAATTCAACAATACACACAGTCAACAACACTATCGTAGAGTCAAATTGGATTGTTTACCAAGTGCTTCTGAGCAGATGATGAAGAGATAAAATCAAAACATTGGAATGTACCAGGGGCCTTACATAAACTAAATGAAACATTTTACATTTATACAACCCTTCGAAAATATGAATAATGGCGTCGGATCTGACATCCACTGGGCAACCGTCGTCCATCAGCGAAGGCTCATCTCCCACAAAAAAGAAATCCAATTGTTCCCAGTTGAATAACTAAGCTATAACTATATATATTGATTCGATTCTTCATGTGATATGTTCCTACAATCAACCGATGTGCTCTGGACCAATCTCAGCTAGCAGTCCAAAATTCAATTTGGTCGCCATAATAGCAAGATTTGAGAATTAACCTCATATTTTTCTATAGTTCTCAAAGATATGCGATTTAATATTACTTTCTGGTGCCCCGTCTCCCATAAACGATGACGGCATGGTCGCTTTTCCGATATTTCTTCACCAGTTCAAAGCATTACCAGGACAAAGTAATATTTGTCCAGAATGCGCGGCTTCATATAATACCTTATCCCTTTGGAGTCTATTCGCATAATCCTTTGTGCAAGCATAATGATACATGGCGGCTAAAAGGGGTCATTTACATTTTTCATGTTTCTTATCAAATACAAGGCATTCATACCAACTGAAATTAAAAATCAAACAATGATGAAATCAAACTCTTTCATATAGATTATCACATAAGCATTCACACAACTGACATTCGCGGAGAATTGTGGTTGAATTCAAAATGGTATCAAATGAAAATTGTCCCTAATCCAAATACTCATCTGTTCAAATTCAACTTATTCACTTATCATTTCATCCCATGAGTAGACTTTGGGCATATTCTCATACCCAATATTTCATCCCATATTATGGGGAAAAAAGGTTCAAACTCAGATTGGAATACTGCCGGAGTAGACAGATTGGACCATTATTGATATGGATTCCTACACCTACACCGCTTCTTGAACAAAGGAAATTTGAGGATATTTAATTACTGAGTAGAATCCCATTGCCCACAGTAGTAGTAAGGCCTGAAATCTTTTAGTATCGTGGGGCGGCGTTGAGTTGTAAATGTGGGTTATAAGTCACTTCCGGTGATGCCAGTTTCGGTTCGAGGTCACTTCCGGTTGGGGTCATTTCCAGCTCAATGTCACGTGAATGTCGAGGTGGAAAAAAGAAAAAGGGAAGAAGGTAAAAATGGAGGCAAAACGAACTTTACACCCAGTCCAGTGGGTCTGCAGGGGCCAAATGGGTCCTGCAAGGTGTCATATTCAGCAAGTGTTCGTGGTGTAGACTGCGACTGTAGTGGTGACGGACATGATGCACATGTGCACTCGGGAGTAGCAGATAAAGTACAATTCCGGGTGGGCCTGGGGACATGCCTGCCTTTAGAACCTAGAAACCTAATAGTCAAGACTTACAAGGCCTCAGCAATAGCATGTGCAGCCAGTACTGTTTTTCTCTACCATCGTTGCTGTGGATATTCCATGCCCATTATCGCGCAGGTGTCGGATGACTATCTCTAAGCCCAGGACGGGACGTGTTGGTGTATGACTTTATAGAAGACCATGTCAATGTGTAAGCCTTCTTCTGGGCTTAAGTACTCACGTGGTTGTTCTTGTGTTTTGTTGTTGTTGTTGATGTCGATGAATAAAGAATATGATATCTCACCCAACACCCTAGCTTTTGAGTTTTCTTACAATGCGGTACAAGATGGAACCAGGAGTGGAACCCACCTATGTAGGCGCTGGGAAGCTATCCTGACCCAGATCATCCTATTGATCTGAGTGTATGGTCTTCAGCTGGCTGTGTGGCGAATATTTCTCCGGGTTATGGTTCAAACCAGGTTGAACCGGTTGTCTTAAACAACCAGCAAGGAGGGAGGTCATGATGTATACATTGCAAACCGGTTTGAAGCAATTGTACTAAAACTGATAGCAGCTAGCGCTATAAAAGTGAGCATACTGGATCATCTCAGCAGATTACCATGATGACGTTCACACTTACGACATGCTGGAAGCCAATTCATCACCTGGGCAGTTTACGTCATCACAAACGCGTACTGAAATACCCACACATTTATATGCAGAGTGTGGCAGTCTTCAAATATCCCAGTCACTTGGATCGCCACCAACGTGTCATCCATGGATGGCGCTTGCCACTAGTGTGACCAGATGATTCAGTCGCGATGGAGGTTGATCGAACACCATGAGTCGGAAGGGACCATGGAGATTAAACCCGGCATGAAGGAGTCCAGCCGTCAACCTTCCTTGCCTACCAAAACATGGGTATGGCGTGAGTTGGAGATACTCCAGGTAGCCTTATGAACCGAGAATGCTGACCCAGTTCACCACCACCTCGAGTCTGCCAGCCATGATGCTGTCACTCAATATAGCTGGATGATCTGTGGGGAGACTTTTCAGTACCTGGATGTATTATGGTGCCATGAATGTGGGCCCATGGGCTAGCGGCAAAGAAGGAAACGAAGGCATGTGGACACCGCTTCAAACACCAAAGTCAGTTGCGGCATAACCAAGACAAGGAGCCGACTCATCCATCTTCCATACAGTTTAAATGGAAGAAGAATAAGGATCTGTAGGGATACATTCAATTGCCTGGACCATCCACGGCGCCATCAAGGGTTACACCTCTTACACAGCTCACGAACTCGAATGCATGAATGGATCTGGGTTTATCAACTCAGCCATGCCACCCCATGCTAGCAACGAAGGTCATTTCCCTTATATGTGTTGTACTGTACATTTCGTGGATGACCTAGTGTACGTACTCAGCGAGCTTAACCCGATGCCTATGAGATGAACCTGCATGTGGTCCACGATCCGACGATTCTTTCATCGCCACTGCCATATTCAACATCTCTACAATTTCCACCCGACTGACTTCGCCCAGCTACATAGCAATGTCGGGGCGATCTTTAACGATCGTCACTACCCTTCGACTCAACTCGCTTTAGGTATTACTATCCGAGTGCCAATGTCTGCGTCCTCTAGCAACCCAGCATCAAACGTGCGGCAGTGTTTCCCAATTATTTCCTTCTGCATTGGAAGAATATTTGCATATGAACTTGGGTATGCTCTAGCCTGGCAAGTTCCTTGTTGCCCTGTCTGTTACTGAACAGTGGGACTTTTCCCAACACATGCACCATGAGCACAGAGGCCGGGCAATGAGGCTTTTGCGCTATAGCTAAAGCCGGCTTCGGCCGCAAGGTGGCGCTGGCGCCCACTGCATTCCGATCTGTTTCGGTTAGGATGTCTGCTAAACTGAACATGTGCAGGAGGGAAGGCGGGTATTGTATTTCACCCCGTTTCGTCAGATTTTCTCACTGATGGAGATGTCTTTGGTAGGTTAGGTAAGTATAGTCATCAAGTCTTATATTTACTCGTTTGTACAAGCATAATAAGAGCCGCTTTGTCAACAAATTGGGCAATCAAAGGTCATCGTTGTTGTTGTTATAAAACATGGTGGGTGGTCGGTAGTTCAGCCTGATTAAACCACACTCCACCAAAAACAATCAGCAGTTTGTTTGATCAAGTACTGTGAGAAATAATCGGATTATTAGTCAACCCGACTCACATGTAGCTGTTAATGTAGCTGTATGATTATGAAGTGACAAACAAGCACCCTCAGCGAAACCAAACGACAATCTGACTCCCGTCAAATTCAGCCACGGCGCATGCGTAACTCACCGATATTTTATGTTAATGAGCAGTTGGAAAAGTTTCACCAATCAGCAAGTCGGGTTACGTCAGGTGATCAGCATTTTCCCGGGTTTATTGGAGTTGAATGGGAAGAATTCGAAACAACCTGAACATTTTCACTCAATAAAATCGACGCATTTTTAATAAGTGACACAAACAAGTTTGTGTGGAAATGAAAGCAGAGTTGTTGCCCTTCAATTTGATATCTTCAACATGGGGAGGGGGTTCCGGGATTTCGTTGCAGAAGCTTGTAAACAAGGTGCGTTTTTACGCGTTTCAACAAACTTTTCCGAATAAATGACGCTCTGTTTTACATTTGTCGACGATCTTCACATAACTAAGCGTATTTTTTAGTGATAAACACCGAACTCACGTGAAATAATTAATGAAATAATACGTTTTAGTTGGAGTAAGCCATGTCTGGTTTGATTTCTCCACACGTGGCCCCAAATTGTTTCGAAAAACGATCAAACGATCGATGGTTTCTCGGAACGTATATGTCTGGAGTCCACACTGGGAACTTGACAGTCGAGCAACGTTTATACACGGAGTTGACAGGACAAGGTATAAGAGAAGTTAGCAGCCATATGGCACATTAATTTCCTGTTCAGTGTGTCTTTTCACAATAAAATTATGAAACATTACCAGCAGTTTCAACTGAGGCGGGTTGGGTGCTTGTTTATCACCTTATAATCATACAGCTAGCGGTACATTAACAGCTACATGTGACTCGGGTTAACTAATAATCCGATTATTTCTCAGAGTACTTGATCAAACAAACTGGCCCCTGCTGATTGTTTTTAGTGGAGTGTGGTTTAATCAGGCTGAACTACCGGCCACCAACCATGTTTTATAACAACAACGATGACCAATTTGTTGACAAAGCGGCTCTTATTATGCTTGTACAGACGAGTAAAAATAAGACTTGATGACTATACTTACCTAAACTATGCAAAGACGTCTCCATCAGTGAGAAAATCTGACGAAACGGTGCGAAATACAATACCAGCCTTCCCTCCAACACATGTTTAGTTTAGCAGACAGCCTAATCGGAACAGACCGGAGTGCAGTGGGTGCCAGCGCCACCTTGCGGCCGAGGCCGGCACTAGCTATAGTGCAAAAGCCGGATTCTATTTGAACAGTTAGGTGATTTACCCTCAAGAGTGCAAAATGCTGTTATATTTGTAATGTCTATGAAGAATTGAAGTAAACAGATCTTCTAAACTATGAGGATTAGCCATCAAATCTTCGGTATGCAGAGCAAACAAAATGGCGATGGACAAAATGGATACTGACAAAATGGCAACCGGACAAAATGGCAATTGACAAAATGGTAATGGACAAAATGGCAAGGTTTCAATTATGATAAGTTTATGGAGCCAGAGTGAAATTTTTATTATTATCAGGAGTACACTATTGTGCCACACCTTTTTAGAACATCATGGGCGTCGCCAGAATTTCTTGGGAGGGGGGAGTTTCCTATGCTTACTTGGAGAGCCCATTACTGTGTTGTCCAACATAGGAAAATAACATATGGTTGAGCACTGAATGGGAGTCTTGACACCAAACGACCCCCAAAGACAAATCCCTTGAACCTATAATAGCAGCGATCTTGTTACAGACACTAAGTTAGTAGTGAAATTTTGCTGATTTTCTCAGATTGGTGGAAATTCAATAATGAAGCATGTACATGTAGTTTTCCAACCAACTCATTGTGCTATTTCATCAGGCATACCATGCCCCCAGTTGTTCATTCAATGTTAATGATCACCTTGGTATATTACACCAAATACTTTGAGGATCGATGTGTAATCCTAAATTTAGTTAATTATCTCACACTAATTGTTTCTATTGAAATATTCTATTTTTAATCATCGACAACTGATAGACAAAGCAAATCTTGTTTTGCGTCCAACCAACAGAGAGAAGGGAGTCGTTGTTGGAGAGGTTGATCTAGAGGTGTTGACTGGATACAATGAAGCCCCCTCAAGAGAACAATTTTGTTACAGTGGGAACATTCTGTGATTACCTGTGCAAGGGAAGAACGTTCCCTTCCTGATAACAGTTCCGTATTTCCACCAGCCGTCAAACATAATTTTATCAAGCAATATTGAGCTAGCAATAAACACCGAGAGCTCTTTGTTGCACGAGAGATTAATCGCAGTCAGTGTCTGGAGTGGATTTACCTGTTTACAGATATACAAGAACAACAACAACAACCATTTTTTGTGCAAATATATTCCGATATTACTGCTATAATTGGAAAGAAAGACTTGTCAGGGTGCGATTACAAGACTGGGTGCTATAACAAAGGCCTTAAACTATCACAGGGTCAACGCCTTTGACAAAAAGGAATGAAACGATGAACTGTCAACTGGTCAATGAACAAATGATGATCAGATGAATGTACTTGCGACGCGTCATGTACATGTATTGTACATTCTGGGGTATCATTGTTCACCCAACGACCCGGGGCAGTACACGGACGACTATAAACATTTATATTAGTCCCAGATGGAAATGACAATGACAAACCGTAATAGTTCTGTGCAGCACAAGATTACAAAGATCGCTACGACCGTTACGTAAATAAATTCCGACAATGCGGAAATCCGGAAACCGTAAAATAATTACGCGCGGATACATGTTTTCGAAAAGCATAATTATCGTACGCGGAAACGGACTGAATTGAATCCGTCCAAAAACGGACTGAATTGAATCCGTACAAAAGGATTGACTCTAGCGGACAAGGATCGTGACGGAAATACAGACAAAACTAAATACTGCAGCATATCACTTTCTTACCTCTCTATCAGCAGATCAACAACTGGTGACATGCTCATACGCAAACGGTCCGTGTAAAACTAACACGTATTCAGCTTTCCATCTCGCACAATTGAAAATAGAAAGATGGAAAGATATACATCGCTGCCGTATTCGAGCTTTCCAGCTCGCAAGATTGAAAATAGAAACATAGAAAACTCGACACCGCACCCGTATTCCAGCTTTCCAAAATGAATTATGACATATACACTGCGAAAAATATTGTGTTGTTTTAACACATGCAGTTTTGTGCTAAAATGGCTTCAACACAAAATGTTTTTGAAATCAACATGGTTTTGTGTTAAACTTAATATATCAACACAAATTGTGTTGAGTTCAATACAAATTAGTGTTCATTCTTACACAATTTGTGCTATTTTCAACACAATTTTGATACTAAAATGGCTTCAACACAATTTTTTGGCGCAGTGGTGTAGGAATATGAGAGCGATACTTGTCCAAATTGGTCACGCTGTTCCATCTTGCTCCACAAATTCAAGTTTCATTCTGCCACATTTTACGACATAGTGTCAACCGACAATATCAAGCTTTATTACGTCATCGAATGTGGTGCCAACAATTTAATGAAATGTCTTAAAATGCAAATGTTGAACGTTGGGAAAAACCACATTAAATTAAACAAATATATCGCTTTCGTATTCCTATATGTAATAAATTCATTTGGAAAGCTGGAATTCGGGAGCGGTGTCGAGATTTTCATCTTTCTACTTTCAATTTTGCGAGATGGAAAGCTCGAACAGGGGAGCGATGTAGAGCTTTCCATCTTTCTACTTTCAACTTTGCGAGCCCTTTGGCTGCATGCATACCGTTGTTTACAGATCCTGAAGACACGAAGTGTATTATCGACAGTTTTCAGGGTACCAGTAACAATTTCATAGCATATTGTGGTGTTTTCATAAAGTTATGGATTATAGTGTATATATAGCTGGATTTATGTATATTTTGAGATAAGATAAAATCAAATAATTGCCTGTGAATAAGAGTTTCACTTCAAGGCATTAATTATTCGATAATAATATCTCTTTAGAAAAGAGTATTCTCTAAAATTTTCCCTTTTAAAATATCTGACCAGGAATCGCCTCTTACGTTACAGATACATCAAACTCTACATAACGACTTCACAATGGATTATGAATATTGATCCGATACAGATTTGATACTTTTGGAACCTCGTGATGTCTTGCCAGCAACTATTGACCGCTTCTCTCTTGCATTTTTATGTATACTATGAATTTCTTTCTTCTTGAATTCGGTGCTAATGCTGTGATATGAATTGGATTATGGGCGCGGAAATTCTTTAATGGACTACGGCTGAATATTGAATATCGGATTGTATGTATTTCGACTGGAATGATATTTAATATTTAAATTATTTATACTTCAGAACATCATCATTTGCTTGACGGCGAATATTAAAAAAAAATGTTTTGATAAACAACAAATCTGGCAAAACACAGAGCTAACACAGGCGAAGATTTCTTGTTTCATTGCTCGGAAATACTCTAGAACGCGACTCCGGCCATGTAAGACCCCTGTAGCTTCTGGGGCCTAGGCTGGCGGCCCCTGGATCATTGCCTATTATGCTGTGATAGTGGCCCCTCCAATCACATATTGCTTCCGCCGTGCCTAACTGCCGTGCCTGGCAGTATAATGCGCGGATTTCAAGGCGGGTGATAATAATTACTTAGTAATGTGACTTTCTGTCATCGTTCGCGTACGTGTCAGATAGGGAATTTTATTCCAACACAGCACCACCAGCGAGGTACTTCCTAACGAGGTCTGCATACGAAGACTGTTGAATATACATGCAAATGGGGACGTCAAGTTGATCTTTGTAATCTTGTGCTACACAGAACTATTTACGGTTTGTTATTGTCATTTCTGTGTATTGTCATACCCCAGGCTTTCAATATTTGTGAATGCACATCCCACGTTGAAAATTGTTGATATCAACAATGCCTGCGTTCATCAACCTGAACCACGGCACATGCAGGCATTATTGATAGGATGAGTTGTGTATAGTTGTGGCTAGATGGGTAGGCCTATATAGACCTACATATCGAACTCTTCATTCCTTCGCTGCTGGGAGCTGGTGTTTTCTGTGTGTAATTTTGGGGAGCCAGGGATCTGTTAACATACATGTTATGGATAATAGAGCTGTTTTGGGGATATAGATGGGGGTCAGGGTTGAAGATAGTTCAACAAGCTGAACCCTACTGACATTTAATTTTGTGATATTGATTATGTAGGGTTCAGCCGTTGAACCGAAATTTCCTATCGCAAAATTTTCGCCTCCCGACCTGGGTAACAGCGGGTGGATTTGCGCTCATAAAAATCGATAATACCTACCGCTTTGTGCTCGTTTGGATAGAATACGTATTTGCCTACTTCTCTGGCCATTTATTTTCTTTGTCCAGCTCCTTTCATTTCCATAAACGGCAAAGAAAAAAATATTATCGCGGACGATCTTCCCAAAACGAAATCCGCCGCCATTTTCGAACACTCTCGCGTGACCCTGATTCTCTCACGTGAGGTTATTCTAAATTCAAGATTACAAGAGTCGGAAAAACTGAATCCGCTCAGTCGACCCAGTCGCTCAGGGAGATGAAAAATCCCATGAATTACCTTTCTCAGTATGTGCTTTCCATTATGCTTGAATAATCCCGAATTTACAAATTAGTCTCGTGCCACCATAGTGACATTTTAAAATGGCGGCGGATTTCGTTTTTGGAAGATCGTCCGCGATGATATTTTTTTCTTTTGCCGTTTATGGAAATGAAAGGAGCTGGACAGAGAAAATAAATGGCCAGGGAAGTAGGCAAATACGTATTCTATCCAAACGAGCACAAAGCGGTAGGTATTATCGATTTTTATGAGCGCAAATCCACCCGCTGTTACCCAGGTCGGGAGACGAAAATTTTGCGATAGGAAATTTCGATTCAACGGCTGAACCCTACATAATCAATATCACAAAATTAAATGTCAGTAGGGTTCAGCTTGTTGAACTAGGTTGAAGATAGCATTCAACCCTGACCCCCATCTATATCCCCAAATACGCAGGCGCAAGATGGCTTGTTATACTTCAGTACACACTCTGTCTCTAAGGTGAGAGATTCATTTGCGTACACTAAGCCATTCATAAGATGACTTTCGTGTGTCGCCATTATTGCGGAGCGATATTCCGATACTTTACCGTATACTGTTCGGTCTTCATCTGGCGGGGAACAGACTCGAGAAGGCTTTTCTTGCTAGTTAGAGCATTTCCACAAAGTGGATGCTCTTATGTTTTCATGAGAAACGGCTCCGCCGGATCCGCCGCCGCCGCCGCGACTTTGAACGCGAATATCTCTGAAACCATTCAATATTTTTGGGTCAGACTTGGTGTGCTATCTCCTTAGGCCTGGGAAATTTGTCTGGTTGTGTTTCGATACCCGCTGCTCACCACTAGGTGGCGTTGTAGTCAGAGCATAGGTAAACCTTTCTCGGACGATTTCGCCTGAACGGCTTGTCTGATTTCTTTGAAATTTTATTACAATGGTCTTGAAGGATAGGCAATGTGCTGAAAAGGTTTTGGTGTAGCTGGCATAATTATAAAGGCAAGTTTTTTGCATTTCAAAAAAAAAAAGTTTTTCGTGAAATGAAAATTCACCAATTCGCTTGGAGAAATATTTAAAAACTGTTCTATTCTAGGTTGCCAAGCATAACTATAGGATTGCCGGCATGGTAATTCTCTTTCGGTGCGAACCAAATTGCCATTTAAATGAAAAATCTTATTTATCTAACTTAACGCCAAAACCTCCATAACCATTATCATGATTAAATTTTTTCCCATTGAACTCTTATTTGCCATCTCTCAAGGGCTTTAGATTTCACCCGCTTGTTTTTCGTGGCATTTGGTCATCACTAGGTGGCGCTATAGACATGAATTCAGGTAAACATGTGTAACATCATATCTTCTGAACAACGTGTTTGATTTCCATGAAATTTGGGTATAATGATCTTGCAAGATAGGCAAAGAACTGACAAGATTGTGGTGGTGTTGTGAATCATGGAGATGCATTTTTGCATCTCAAAATAAGATTTTGTTTTCACAAAAATGAAAATTTGCTTCTTAATCAGAGAAAAGTAATTCTATTTCGCTGGACATGAATGTAACATTCCTAGTGTTATAATTCACATCCCTTGTAGGGCCAAATGGCCATTTTTTTAAATATATGAAATTCTCATGACTGAGTCCAATATCTACATTCCCCAGGCCACATCTGAGGAATTTGTTTCATCATGTAGGTTCGTGATATTGTTCATCATTGGGTGGCACTATAGACAGTAAACTTTTATAGCACATTTTATTGGTATTTCATCTGTTCAGGAAGTTTATTATTGTCAGATAGACGAAGGATTTCAAAGGACAAATTTTTTATTTTTTTTGATTGAAATTGAAGGGCCACCTTTCATACGGATTTTGCAGCCCATCAACGTAATGCTTGATTTATATCTCATTATACATTCTTTTTTACAATTACTAATTTTATTAACATTATGGTTAAAAATGAATTGAAAGTATTGATGCTGTTAGCGCTGGCATAATCATGTAGCATAGGGTAAAGTCAGCTAAATATATCTATATCTAAGCTATATCAACCCCTGCTTACACATATAACTAAAATGCAGTCAGATAAAATATGTTGCCATCAGTGTATGGTAAGTATGGAGAATTGCAAGGAATCAAGTGGGCTTGAAAGTCAGGCCATTTTGTAGGCCTGTATGTTGACCATTCATTCTGTAATGGTTGACTTATTGTATAATACACTTTACATAAGTGGACTAGTACACTGCTTGCGTCAACAAAGTAAGCACTTCATTTTCCAATCAGTGCTTCAAAGATTTTTGAAGTGGAACTTATACATACCTGCTATATGGCACATCCCACCTGGGAAATTTTTACATGTATCTAATTGAAGTAATCCATTGGAACCACTGATGATTTTCCAATAATATAGAAGAGCAGCAACTCCGAGTAGGGATGACAATTTCATTCTGTATATTTCGCTATTAGTGATCTTCAACAGTGAACAAAGTTACAAACAGCTCCATATGCACAGTATTTTTGCAAGGCATAATGTGATCTTAGCCAATACACATTTATGAATAAGTAAGCCAGTAAATTATGTCCGGTTGGTTGCTGTCATTTTCAGAAATTGTTAAATGTTAAGCAATAACCTGACATCGATCTACAAATGGTGTGATTCAGGTGATACAATACACACTTTAATTGATGAAAACAATACATAATCTGCTTATCTGGCAAGAACTAAGTAAACTGTGAATAAATGAATAAAGTATGGTGATATAGTGAGTATGTACCTACATTGAATATTTCTATAAGTTTGGATAAGGACTGTCATTTTAAGATAATATAGGTATATTTCTTGGCAATCCACATCGGAGTTGAACTCGCATGTTTCATAATTGTATATTCCCATGTCAGTTACAACATTTGTGGAGTGTGTATTGTAACACCTGAATCCCACCATTTGTAGATCACTGTCAGGTTATCGCTTAACATTTTACAATTTCTGAAAATGGCGGCATTTTAATATCTGTCCAACATGGCGGACATAATTCACTGGCTTGCCTATTCATAAATGTGTATTAGCTAAGATCACATTATGCCTTGTATATATACTGTGCGTATGGAGGTTTTGTAACTTTGATCACTGCTTAAGATGCTAGAGCTAATAGCGAAATATACAGAATAAAATTGTGTATTGTCTTACTGATTAAAAAAAGTTTTTACACCTCAAGCCGATGCTCTAGGAAGCCTAATTGGACAGCAACAAGATCGGCAATTTTCCGAACAAAACCTATAGAAGAATTACTTGCCGAAAAGAACAACAAAAAAGAAGATTTCCTGAAGAAGTGGGGCCCCCTGGCAGATCTTGACA
The DNA here is from genome assembly GCA_036873755.1 of Hanleya hanleyi. NCBI lineage: Eukaryota > Metazoa > Mollusca > Polyplacophora > Lepidopleurida > Hanleyidae > Hanleya > Hanleya hanleyi. The sequence continues at coordinate 46,724 of JAVTVY010023387.1, forward strand.
CTTAACTAATATATATATAATGTAGAAATATAGGATCACCTTATGATGTTATTCATGATGTTTATCAGTATTTTTATGCAAAGAAATAACCTATATATAACACATTTAAAATACCACACTACAGCATTCCATATTACAAACATCAAAACAAAGTTTCAAATCAACAAAAGGGTACTTATTTATTCTTCTCACAACCGTTTTCCTCTCTGTCACGTGAGGATGTGTCGGAGGGGTATGTGCCCCACACTGTCCCATTCTAAAAAAAATTGCCACCCCTAATAGGGGGTGTGCCAAAATTGGGGAGATCTAAAGCCCTGTGAGTACCAAATTATGTGTTACAAAATTATCTGGGGAAATGCTCTTCGCCCGTTTTTCAAACGAGCTTTCATTCTGAAACATATATCGTACATGTAAGCTTACATAATATGCAGATATGAATAACTTCCGTATTGTCCAAGTGCAGAACTGTACTTTTGAACAAGTATGACAGCACATGACTCGTTAATGGCGGGTGACGTTGGGGTTCAACCTCCAAACAGGGTGATCGACTGGCAGTAGGGAATATTAGAGCAGAAAAATGAAAATCATCCTCGCCAAATCAGAGATATGGTAAACAAACCATTTGCATGGATCATAATAGGGAATATCTGTACTCTGGTACTTGACAATTGAAAGTCCGATGTCTATATTTTCAGTTTTGGGATTTGATGATTTACAGACCAAACCTTCGTGGCGATGGTGCGTAAGGGGGTCGTTGTGATATCGCTCGCCGTGTTGGCACTGGGATACTGGTTGTACTCCCCCATACCAGAGGGCATCTCAGAACCATGGAAATTGCAACTTCTTCTGGCCAACATGAAGATTATAAATTCAATCGTAAGATATACCTATACATACATAAGAAATAAAACTACAGAAAATATAATTTTGAGCTAAACTGTATATTGCACTGCTAAACCGGTTTCGTCCATTTTTTGGACTTTTCAATAGCAATAATATATATACACATATATATGTTCAGGTGAGGAATTCTACGGTGTATATACACGACAATTGTTTAAGTCTCTAACGAATATCGGAAACAAAAACGACTGAAGTGGCATAGAAACTGAAATCTGTTAGTATTGCGGAGAGGTTGAGATAGGGAGGTGGCCGTAAATGTTGGGGAAGTAACCCACGGGTCACGTGACTACATTGGATAGTTTGATCAAACATTGAATATTTTATTTGCACAAATTATGGCGAGTGCTTCAACAGGTAAACAATATTGCTACTACACCCACTTCATATTCCTCTAAGCTTCTTAACATCGTTTTCAACAGTTATTCAGTCATATCATGGCAGTACCACAGTTCATTCCGGACACTAATCAGCCCAGCCTAAACAGCACCCAATTACCCGTCCAAGTATTGACCACCGGATTCACAGGCCCGCAAAACAAGAGGTTTTTTTTGGGGGGGGGGGCTCTATATATAACCCTATGCTTTATATAAATCCAGATGGATTTATATAAAGCATGGGGTTATATATAGAGACCCCATAATTCGACACTTCACCCTAATACCACATCCCCCCCAAAAAAAACTCTTGTTTTGCGAGCCTGTGAACCGGGTTCAACCTTGATTTTAACTCGCGGCACTATGATCCAACTTCATCAATGCTTCTCTGTACCCGTACTTCACCAAAGCTGGTAATGTCAAGTTCCTAAATAAGAAAACTGAAAAACGATATCTCCCTCTCCACCATGACGCTAATGTTTTCTAGACGTTCAGTATTACCGAGTGCTGTACCACTAGTGTTAACACGTGTAACAATGGGCAAATGCGTACGAACGTGCTCAGACGTGAAGTCACTTCCAGTATTCCCACATGGCCAACTCAAAGCATCAGCAAGAGACTAAAATGCCGCACAAAGCTGCATTCTGCAAGGATGACTTACACCGAACTCCAGCAGACGTTGGCGCGCCTGTAGTATGTTGATCCTGGATAATTTTCTCGTCATTAAAATAATTTAGACCTTGAGGCAAACTTTGGGGACAAAAGTAGCATAGAAAGGTGATTTAAAGCCCCCTTTTCCAGGGAGGTAACTCTTGATTCACGGAGAGTTCCGCCAGGGAGTGCCACCAGCTCAAGAGACCAAAAAGCTATCTCCGAATACAGAAGAGTTCCAATTTTTGCACGGTATGTAGTCCCCCGCGGTGGTGCGGTTTTGGGGAGAAGCTTCCGCGGACAGAAAGCAGTCCCAAATACCGGGGGGAAATTCTCCAGGCCGCTGCATGGTTCCAGTGGGTTGAGTGAGGCTCTCTTCAGTCATGTCATGGGTGTTTTCACAGAAATAAATAAATAAATAAATAAATAAAAAACAGAATACGGACTCGTACAATACACAATATACAGGGAAATGCCTGTAAGGTGGGGGGGGGGGGGGGGGGGTGGTCATTTTTTTCGTGGGTTTTACGGACCGTAGGTCTGTATATAACTCCATACTGGCTATGGGGGGAGGGTGGTCAATTTTGTGTGTGGATGTTACTATGGGTTGTTTGGTCTCGTTTTTCTCGTCTCGCCAAGAAAATCACAATGGGAGGGGTCCCGAAGCGAAACGGTGAAATTTTTCGAAAAGTACCGGGTAGGTCTGTATATAGCTCCATACTGGCTATGGGGGGAGGGGTGGTCAACTTTTTTTTGTGGGTGTTACTATGGGTTGTGGGGTCTCGTTTTCCTCGTCTCGCCAAGAAAATCACAATGTGAAGGGTCCCGGAGCGAAGCGGTGAAATTTTTCGAAAAGTACCGGGTAGGTCTCACCGTCTGTATATAGCTCCATACTGGCTATGGGGGGAGGGGTGGTCAACTTTTTTCTGTGGGTGTTACTATGGGTTGTGGGGGTCTCGTTTTTCTCGTCTCGCCAAAAAAATCACAATGGGAAGGGTCTCGGGGCGAAACGGTGATATTTTTCGAAAAGTATCGGGTAGGTCTGTATATAGGTCCATATAGCCCCATACTGGCTATGGGGGAGGGGTTGTCAATTTTTAAACAGAGAAGTTTCCCTGTTTCTTGCAATGCTAGGTGAACTGGCTTATGGGTAATTTCAGAGGTGCCATCTATCCAAGCGGTATGGTTTTCATTACAACACCCCTGCGCAAAATGAGAGAATGACTGAAAGTTCCGCGTCACTCCGTTTATTGAACGCGCTATGAAGTAGTTCGACCTAGTTTGGAATAATTTCTCTGAATTAATCTCACGACGAGCCGTTTCTAGGTGCAGACATTGAAGAATATGTCGGTTGCGTTTCCTGGACAACACTTCTGCTGATATCTTGGGAGATTTTCTTCTAAAGATTGTGTTTTGTCTCTAAACTGGTCAATATGGCACAGGTCGTAGTCACGGAATATGCCGACTTCATCTTCGGCTCTGATAGCCAATGAAATACACCGAATTGACGAAAAGACGTCATGTTTTAAGATCGGCTGAACCGCACTGCCAAAATTATAGTGCAGTCCCGGAAAGAGAGGAGAGAGGAGAGAGAAGGAGGTAGTTCAGTTTTCAGTCCTGGAGAGTTTTGACACTGTGACGCGCAAGTGCGAGCGTGGCATTCTGTCAGCTCTAAGTATGTAAAACGTTTATAACCGTCACATGATTGATTACAAGTAGTTTGTTTCCAGGCGCACACTTGTTAATCATGTCAAGTAAATGAATGTTGCAAGTTTTCGCGCCACTGCATGATTGGAGCACATGGCCTGCTGAAAGCCGCTATTTTGTGCGCTATTAGTTTGAAAACATTTCTTGCAAGGAAAACTTGATTTATTCCATCAAGCGAAAGCATCCTTTTAGCTCCAATTTTCAAATTGACTGATCTTATCGTCCAGGATCATTTGTCATCTAGCAAACATAAGCTTCTATATTCTGACCATATCCGTAATCATGACCAGGTCAGGGTACTGGGACAAAATATCCCACAATGGATATCATTTTTATACTTCCATTATTGCAAGCTGACATATTTTGCTAGTTATCCTGTTCGTATAAAGATATACATCAGTTGCGAATGATGGGAATTATACTGCAAATAACAACACGAAAAAATAATGCACGTAATTTTAATAACATAGAATAGTTTTGGCGAAGAAAAGTCAGTAAAATTATACAATCGGATTGGCAGTTGTGAAGTTGATTGTATCCTGTTTTTGTAGTTTAGATGCCGAAATTCGCCATTGACGTTTAGTATGAAATTAGGATATATTTACTTGGATTTAATATCCCAAGTGGGATATATATCCCAGTTAGTCCTTTGCTCTGACCTGATGACAGCTTGTTGACAAAATAAGTTTCCTTTTGGGCCGAGCAGTGAAGGTAAAATTAATTTTTGATGTTGATAAAGGTTTTCTGTGTCTGTGATTTTAATTTTTTTAGTAACGTTAGGGTATTTTTGCCGTGTTCAATTGGTGAATACTTATAGTATTTTCTCGTTGTCAATTGCCACACAAATAAATGAATATGAATCAGATTCAGGGACTTTATTTTTGTACATGTCTACAATACAATATCATTGAACTTTGACTGCATCTTGCAGTGTGCATGAATACATAAAACAGGAATGAATGCCGCTATGCATTCTGGGCTACCACGATTCGGACACCTATTGCAGGTTTACTGCCAATCTCTAGTTCAGAAAATATACAAGTTTCAATTTTCGGTGTTGTATTCTTTATCGGGGAATGGTAAATTCATTCGATCGTCAAACAACTGTGATAACAGTTGAACACCTCGACAAATTTGTTTCCATCTTCCACTGGTACCACATATGCAACTCTCATTTGCCTGGACTTTCTTTACAGTATTGATGAAGTCTCTTCAATAATTAGAGCTACGCTTCCCAAATTCATACCACGTATGCAACGAGAGACCCATCAGAAACTTATTGAACAGGACCAATTCCTTCCCTGTTTTATAGCAGCCTTGGATGCTTTCATTTTGTGGATGTTACTATGGGTTGTGGGGTCTCGTTTTTCTCGTCTCGCCAAGAAAATCACAATGGGAAGGGTCTCGAAGCGAAACGGTGAATTTTTTTTAAAAGTACCGGGTAGGTCTGTATATAGGCTCATATAGGCCCATACTGGCTATGGGGGAGGGGGATAGGTCCATACTGGGTGGACGTTTTGGGGTCTAGGTGAGCCCCTAACGGTCCTATGAGGTCTTATATTGAAGCTCTCGTGGAGGAGCACCCGACTGGACTAATGGTCCGTCCGTTTTCAATATTCTGCGCATGCGCAGTCTGGCCGTAGTATAGAAAGCAGGCATTTTGTGGGGTATGTGGGGGTGTGCTTGGGGTAGGGATGGACCGCTATGGATCCGAATGGGTTGTGGAAGGTGTCAAAGTGAAGCTTGAGTGGGGTAGAGTCAGAATGGCGTGTTTTTAAGTGCAAGTAGCGTAAATCTGCGCATGCGCAGTTGATTGTAGTAAGTAAAGTGGCCATTTTGGGGCAGTGCAGGAAGGTATTTGGTTGTAGAGATGGACCATCCTTGTCCGAATGCGTCCTGGGAGGTGTCATTTTGTAGCTCTCGGGGTGTAGACCCCGATTAGAGGGATGTCCATATCATCTGTGACGTCATCGGTGACGTCATCAGTACGAGTAGTAGCGAAAGTGGACATTTTGGGGGTAGTGAATGAAGGTATTTGGTGTGGAGATGGACCATCCTTGGTCCGAATACGTCGGGGGAGGTGTCATGTTGTAGCTCTCGAGGTGTACATCCCGATTTGAGGGATGTTCACATCATCTGTGACGTCATTGGTGACGTCATCAGTAGGAGTTATAGCCAAAGTGGGCATTTTGGGGCAGTGAATGAGGGTATTTGGTGTAGAAGGGGACCATCCTTGGTCCGAATGCGTCGTGTGGTGTGTCATTTTGTAGCTCTTGGGGTGTAGACCCGATTTGAGGTACGTCCATAGCATCTGTGACGTCATTGGTGACGTCATCAGTACGAGTAATAGCGAAAGTGGGCATTTTGAGGCAGTGAAAGAAGGATTAGTAGTATAAAAGCGAATTTAGAGCCCTATTGACCTTGCGGCGCAATGCGCAATGAGTGTACGCGCGCGTGTGAGTGAGGGAGTGATTGTGAGTGAGTGGGATCTGACTGGACTAATGTATCGTCCGTTTTCATCATTTTGCGCATGCGCAGTCTGGCCGTAGTATAGAAAGCAGGCATTTTGGGGAAGTGAAGGAAGGTATTTGGTGTAGAGATGGACCATCCTTGATCCGAATGTGTTGTGTGGGTGTCATTTTGTAGCTCTCAGGGTGCAGACCACGATTTGAGAGATGTTCACGTCATCTGTGGCGTCATTGGTGACGTCATCAGTAGGAGTAGTAGCCTAAGTGGACATTTTGGGGCAGTGAAGGAAGATATTTGGGGTAGAGATGAACCATCCTTGGTCTGAATGCGTCGTGTGGGGTGTCAGTTTGTAGCTCTTGGGGTGTAGACCCGATTTGAGGTATGTCCACAGCATCTGTGACGTCATTGGTGACGTCATCAGTAGGAGTAAAAGCGAAAGTGAGCATTTTGTGGAAGTGAAGGAAGGTATTTGGTGTAGAGATGGACCACTATTGGTCCGAATGGACCGTGTGAGGTAGCAGTGTGAAGCTCTCGTGGGTCAGACTGGCTTGTTTTCGTTGGAAGTCGCGTCAATCTGCGCATGCGCAGTTGGCCAGTGGAGTTTTTTTCGTCGTACCTCCGTCTTCCATCCGGGTCCTCATCTTAGATTCGGGTTTTTCCATGTTTACTGACGCGTAACCGGAACCGGAAGTTGTCACAAGACAGGTGGCGCCCCAACCCCCGGTGGTGGTGGTAGCTCCAGTGGGGTGGAGCTCGGAGCTCTTGAAGCTGCGGAGCTCCGGAGCGGGCGTCAACGCCCGGTGGTGGTGGTGGGAGCTCCCGTGTGTTGGAGCTCCGGAGCTCTTGGTGCTCCGGAGCTCCAAGAGCTCGGACGCCCAACGCCCGGTGGTGGTGGTGGGAGCTCCCGTGTGGCAGAGCTCTTGGATCGGAGTTCTTAGAGCTTAAAGCGTGTGGAACTCAGAGCTCGGAAGTGACGTCATCGTTTTACATCCGGATCCTCATCTTACATCCGGGGTTTTCCATGTTTACTGTCACTTGACCGGAACCGGAAGTTGTCACAAGACAGGTGGCGCCCCTCGGAGCTCTTGCATATAAACACGACATGCATCACACACACACACATACCTGGTGCACCCTGTACCCTATAGCCCTTAGGGCATAGGGTACACCAGGGTGCGGTGGTGTCCCCGGTACTTTTCGAAAAATTTCACCCTTTCGCTCCGAGACCCTTCCCATCGTGATTTTCTTGGCGAGACGAGAAAAACGAGACCCCACAACCCATAGTAACCCCCCATACAGGCATTTCCCCGTATATTGTATACTGTACGAGTCCGTATTCCGTTTTGGGGTTCTGCGTAGCAGAAGCCATTAAAGTCTATGTGTTGAATGGTCTCAGGTTATAAATGAGGCTCCCAATGATGGTATACGTCTATAACTTTGTCACAATTTGTGTCCCTGATCGCCAAGAAATAGTTCGTTTTCTCGTTTTCACCCATTGAAAAGTAACCTTTGCGTTACTTTTGCCCTCATCAAATATATGTAATAGTGTTTTTATGTGAATGGAATCATTGTCTGAACTATTCATGCGTTTATCTTGTGAAATAGTAGATATTTCGGTATAAATTTAAAATAGCCAGGTTGAGGAGTATGGCAATGTACGGTGAGGGTTACTATGGTACTATATGATTGCAGGCCTTAAAATTTGGGGAGAACGATCATTCAGTTCGCCTGCCGGTTACGCAAAACGAAAGACGCATAGCCGATTATTAGTTCGCCTAAACTATGGCCCAAACTCTGTGTCATAATGACATAATTTTAATAAATTCCTGTTGTAACCTGAAAATTATTTCCGATCGAAGCGTGGGCTGTGCTGACCAGAGTTTCGATGTTAACTTCACACACAAGAGCCCCTGTCAAGGGGAGATAATTGAACGCGAAACCCATGTGCGTTTGATACACTCTCGGATACTTAAATAATATACAGCCCAGGTGTATATAGTGCTCTGTGGGATTATATGATCAGGGTAAAACCTCTCAACTTTCACTTACAAATAGATACAGATACTGACAAAATTATAGTGGTATATATTTGTCTTTTTCTTCATAAACATTCCATGAAAATCTGCGATAAACTGGTAGATTTCTCAGCCAGAATGAGATCATTCTTTTGAAACTGCTGATCGCACGTGGAACAAGCGGCTTGATTCAATCTAGCCGAGAACTCACTTTAGCTGCGAAAACTGACCTCCGGCTTAGTGGATTTATGGGAGTGGAAACGGTTTGTTGCCTTCCTTATTTGTTCTACTTTTTATGTGTTTTGTACTCTGTCCCAAATGGGATGCTCAGTATATAATAAAGAATCTTATCTTATCATGCTCACAATTAATTTTCGGCGGAACCAATCTCGCATTCGTCTATTTCCGTATTGGCGGAAATTAGCCCAGTTGTTGAGTTCTGGAGATACATTGTAGATTGCTATTATTCAACTAAACATAGAAATAGTTTTGTATAATTTGAATGAATTATGTACTTATGGTTAAAATTAACTGAATTGCACAATAAAATGCGACCGAATTCCTCGATTGTCAAAGGCACTATTTCGTAGCCGGCTCACTGCGTGATCGTTATACGCTCCCCACCGGTGGGGATTTGTGCATTCTATGTGAGAGGCTTGTTCCGCCAATACGGAAATAGCCAGCCGTGAGATTGGTGCTTTCTGTTTCTGTATGTATAAATTGGATGTATCGAGAGCCTTACGCTGATTGGTTGGCATACTCAATTGCACATAAGGGAATGGAGACATTTTAGCCAATCACAAGCAGTGTCTCTTGAGAACAGCTATAACAAAAAGAAGTCCACAGTCAGCGTGGCGGATAGCGATTGACAAATTATGAAGTACTTCAGCAGGACAGGTGGTATTAAAGTCATCTGTCCTTCTTATGATCAGTGATTGTCGTTCATTAATATAACAGAGATCTTTATCATTTTTTGTATTATTTCTGTCTGTGTGTCAGATAGCATTTGACAACTCTGTACCGTACATTTTAACAACAACAGCGCTGCCAAAGTTCACAGTTACATGTCCATTTAGGCCTTGGTCTCCCAGTCCAATTATTCTCCACGTGAATCTTTCTGATGTGTGACTTTCTCATTCAGTTGTCGTAACATGTTTCAATGTCTGACGCATAACCATAAAATTTGAATAGCAAAATCGTTCACATAAAAAAGCGGACATGTCGTCATGTTGGTAATTATCTGCTAGGGAAAGTTCGAATATCTCCAAATTGACAAATGATAGCGAGCTGAAACTTCACATACATGTATATTATAATTCAGGTTATTTGATTCATTATTATGCAACACCAACCAATATATTTGAATAAAAATAACAATTTAAAGACGTTTGTGAACTTTGACAATTACTGGTACACAAAATCTCACTTTTTGACAACAAAAATTCTCAAAATTATTCTTCAATAGAATTTTAGGACCATCGGCATGACACAAGGATGTCCTTATTGTCATTAATTTCAAAATATCCAGTTTGGATAAAAGTTTTTCCATATTAACTATATGGCAAGATGATACGATCAATAATATTTGGCAGAATTTGATACCTTGGAAATTAATTGGGCAAATTTCCCCTCCCCTGGCATTTCTAAGTTCATACTTTTTGGATGACCCCTTACTCTGCTATGCAGGTTTAGCTGAGTCAATAGGACAAGAAATCATTCATCACCGTAACGCTTTGTCTGGTGCCAGTTCCATTCTCAGATGCTCTCAGACTGCATCATTTGAGGGGTCCACCCCCTCCCCCCTCAATAACTTTTGTCAGTGACCCTGCAACTTCGTTTCTTAAGAAAAGCACTGCAATATCTTTTTAATTTGACATTTTGCATTAAACCAGGGCCCGTATATTAAATTATTATATGGTCCCTGCTTAAACAAAATATGTTTCTGTGAATTCATTCTATGTGTTTTATATTGAACCATTTTATTGCGAATATTTGCATTTGAAAACTTCCTTCCACCAAAATTTGGGGGAAATCCTTGCCTGGACATCCGACACAATCCATTAAAGAGGCATCACAACATCAGAATGAAATGAAAAATAAATAAAAACGAATGAAAATGTTGCAGTAACAGTCAAGGCTTGCAAAATATGAAAGTTAAATAATGCATAGAAACCAGTTTTATTTGTGAATCCTATCATTGGAAGACCATACATGTATCATTTTAAAGCAACTGAACATTTGTGCACATAAGGCAGAACCCTCCAAAGCCTTAAGGCTCTAGTTTATTTATTTATTTATTTATTTATTTCTGTGAAAACACCCATGACATGACTGAAAAGAGCCTCAGTCGACCCAATGGGACCATGCAGCGGCCTGGAGGGTTCCCCCGGCTCCCCACGTATTTGGGACTGCTTTCTGTCCTCGAAAGCTTCTCCCCAAAACCGCACAACCGCGGAGGACTACATACCCTGCAAAAATTGGAACTCTTCTGTATTCGGAGGTAGCTTTTTGGTCTCTTGAGCTGGTGGCGCCCCCTGGCGGAACTCCCCGTGAACCAAGAGTTACCTCCCTGGAAAAGGGGGCTGTAAATCACCTTTCTATACTACTGACAAACTTTGTGACAAAATTATTTATTGGATTTGAAGTCACTGACCTGTATCTCACGTGCATGGGCAAACCAATTCGGGCAAGCTATTATACCCAGCGACTGCCTGACGGCGAGCGGCCTTTAGTCTTAATCAATAAAGGTAGTCATGTCTGGATGAATTGGTGGCGAAATGCGTACGGATCAAAGTACTCCCCATTTGCGACGGGGTACACACTCTCTAGTGGGAAGATGTCTCCAACGAACACCCATTTAAAGACTGTCCGTGTCCACGGATCGTTCTCTCGCACGGTTGAGATCTGCTCGGTTTCTATGTTAGGTGGAATAGTCACAGAGAACGTTTCGACTCTTGTCTACTTGAATGACGTTGTCGAACTAGGCGGAGTAAATTACAGTGATGGTGTTGGGGAGGGTTGTACCAAAGTCGATATTCAAGTTTGCTTTCTTGACGTTGTTCAGCTGACTGTCGTTATCTAAGATCGGGATGAGGTCGAAGCGAAAGAACGTGTACTCGTTACAATATGCATCCGAATCCATGTGGTTCCATTCGTCTTGGTCGATTTGACTCGTGGCCGCAAAGCGGTTCTGATAACTCCGGATGTAATAGCGCTGAGTATTCGGTTGTTGTTGTTTTTTTGTTTGTTTTTTTTTTGCTCTAAATAAAACCGTCTAGTCCGTCATTCAATATTCACCCTTCGCCCATTAAAGAATCGTCACGTTCATTATCCAAAAACCATTAAACAGCGTTGGCACCAAATTAAAAAAAAGTAATCCTAGTATAGATAGTATACAATCAAGGCTATGATGTGCCACAGATCCACTGCTGGTTTCAATTTGAGGACTTTTAAATCTGTCTCTGCCTTGGGTGCAGACGAGGTTTCCCCACAAGTCGTCTCTCCCTAATTTCACAACAAGGAAGGCCTCTTGTTTTTGGCAGCATGATGGGTCTTCCTTTTTTAAGGGATGCCAATACACCAGTGGCCAAATCGTTTATTTTAAACTTTGACAGAGCTTATTTAAGGCTTATATTGACCTGATATTAAAAAGGATCGTCAAATCCATTCTCGTTTGTCCTAATGTGTCGATTATTTGGATGCTACATGGTATGATAGTAGTTGGTATTGCATATATGCTATTTAGATGTCCATAGTAAGTTTTACCTCACCTTGGATTGACATATATATTAGGATTAGTGCTGAATGTGTCTTATTATAATCAAGATAAAAAGTCAAATTGACTAATTTTCGCCCTGATATATTGTTTATTTTCAATATGGTACACACGAGCACCCTGATTTATAGTTCAATGAAACTATATTATTTGGTTATTAACAATGTTATCTCTAAGTTTATACTCCTACCCCAGTGTTTTGCAAAAAAGAAGGAATGCAAAATTACTGATAATTTGGCTCAAATTACAGTTATTTTCGCATTTCCTCTGTTGATCTTCCATCAGTCGAAAGCTGAAAATCATTTCCGATCTTTCTACATGAGTTTGTAAGTTCATTCGAAAGCGTAACGCTATGATATTTGTTTTAAGCCCATAAACTCCTGATTTGTAAATAAAACCCACCAAAACAATAAGGAAGAGGGAAAGTCATCGGCGTCATATCCCATAGACGTGCATATTACTATCAGGGATCGCATATCACGAGACTCGTGAGCATGCACTCTCAGATTAGCCTAGACTATTCTACAGATATTCTGGAAAAACAGCCTAACCCTTGAAGGTGCCGTCCATTCAAACCAGGTATTCCTGTTAATTTGTTCCGCCCCAATTTCATAATAAAGAAGGATGCTCGTCTTCCCTTGATACGCCCGCCAAAAGGCGGAAATATAATGTTATGGCGATGTCCGCCCGTCCGTATGTCCGTCCTAGCGTTCATGTCCGGTCTATATCTGTGACGGTTTTCTATCCACAGTCGCATTTTTTTTATGAATTATACATTATGGGTAGACGATGTTTCGTGTACCAGAATTTAGGTGGACATCAGATGTCCCTTTGGTCTAATAATCCGAAAATCATTGAAAATTGCAATTACATGTATGATAGTGACTCGATACACTTAGGGATAGAAGATGTGTTGTGCATCAAAATAAAGCAAAAATTATTGAAAATTGGTACGTTTTTGCGACTTGATACGTTAGGGGTAAAATATGGGTTGCGTACGAAAATTGAGGTCAAGATCAAAAGGTCAAAGTCACTGTTACCCCAAACCAAGAAATCGTTAAAAATCGATGTTTAATAGACAAATTAGGGGGCAGACGATGTGTAGTGAACCATACTTGAGGTGAAGTTCACTGTCGCTCAAAAACTCAGGACTAAATTGAAAATCGCATTTGTTTACTTAGTGAATATACTAGGGGGGTATTCTTTGTTTGAGTACCAAAGTAGCAGTGAAAAGGCCAAACATCAAGATACAAGCGTCCAGTCCGTCATTCATAATTCAGCCGTCGTCCATTAAAGAATATCCGCGTCCATAATCCAAAGACCTATTCCATATCCATATAACAGTATTAGCACCAAATTCAAAAAAGACAATCATAGTATACATAAACATAGGCTAGTTTCCTGCAAGAGAGAAGCGGTCAACAGTTTTCAATGATGCCGACAAGACATCATGATGTTCCAAAAATATAAAATCTGTATCGCTGATGAGTATTGCTGATCAATATCAATCTATAATAATCGTTCTAAAGTCGTTATCTAGAGAATGGTGTATCTCAGTCACGCTTAGATTGTGACTGTTCATATGAGCACCATGAGGATCTTGAAGTACATGGGTTCATACGGCCCCTAGCCCCGGGTTAAGCGGAATTAGACACAAGTTACGAAACGTAGCGCCATAGATCTTGCACGCTACGTTCGTATTTTGCTATCAGCATGCGATATGTATCGCCAAATTTGAGAAACTTTGAGTGGAGGCGCTTGGAGGAATAGCCCTGTTTTATAAGTTTCTGCAACAATGTTTTGTGACGTTGATTGAAATCGTCACAATTAACACAGGATCTAGCGAATGCTACTAGGCGAGATATGTATACGCCATATGCATATGTCACTCATCTCAAAGACCAGGAAACAGTTGACAAACATCATTTTGTGATATATCACCCAACTCAGGGATGTACATGTAGAATGTGACAAAACCTAAAGTCTACCTAAAGTCATGACGAACATATCCATTTTGAGATGAGATTTTTCCCGTTTTGGATGGTGCATTGTTTACTCCTGATAAACTTCGTTATCAATAGAAGGGGCCCTCGGTGGCCGAGTGGTCTAAGGCGCTTCGCTGGTGACCGCTAGCCTCACACAGCTGAACCGGCACGGGTTCGCGCCCAGCTGGTCCATGTGTGAACGTTTGTCAGTTACTTGCCGAAGGGCGGTGGTTCTCTCCGGGTTCCCCGGCTTCCTCCACCAACCAAACTGACTGTCACCATATGAGTGAAACAAACTTGAGTGTGACATTAAGCCAGATTCCCTCCCTCCTCGTTATCAATAGGGAATAAAACATTCTGAGGTCAATTCCAATACACAACAATGCTTATTTTTCGAAAGCTAATTGTTATTTATTTCAAAGTTGTTTTAACATTTAAGCTGTACTACGTCGGGCATTACAGGTTACAAGTTTTTCTTGGTAGTCTTGCGTTTACCAGGTTTACCAGATGTTAAGGCGTTTACGCCATCAGACGTCCTCGATGCTCATCCAGTAACATCAGATGCATCAGATGAGATGATCTGTCATCACACGTCCGACCTAGCGTAACTAATTCCGCCGGTGCTAGGGGCCGTGTGGCTACTTCATAGTTTTCACATGAACAAACTGCAATAAAAGCGAGGCTGAGATACTTAGGCTACGTCCGAGAATCCACCGTATTCTCGGGTCTGAATGTAAGGTGCCGAGGGAAGCTTTCCTCTGGAGTCATATGGTTGCTCATTAGTCACCAGACGTCGTCAATTTTCCCACCTCTTGCATATCGCTCCAATTCCAACTGGCATATACGAATTGCTGACAGAACGCACCTGCGCACCACCACAGAGTTACCCGGGTCTTGTTTTTTCGCCGTTTTAAAAGGGCTCGGTCGAACAACATGCGTGCGAGAAAAACCCTTTCGCACATTTTCTCTGGGTGTGGGCCGAATGTAAGACAATTTTATACATTTTTTTAGTTTTTCAGAAAAATAGAACTAAGATTAAGGATGACTGCACGTCTTTCATATTCGACTTCCGTAGCTGAATTGTCTCTTAAAATGATAGCAGGATTATGCCAATTCAGAAAATATAAATGGAATCTTCTTGAAGATTTCGTTGAACTATTCATGATCGAAGAGCGAAATTCATGCCTGTGGAATGCACCCTTGGATGACTGTCTTGTAGTCGGGTGCTGTGCCGGTGAAATTAAAGCAAAGGCTGGTGTTGCACGCATCACGCATCGGTTTAAGGGGTACCGCTTTGGCATGAACATATCCGCATGTATAGACGTCCCCTGAGATCCAACGATGGACTGTTCGCTGGTCGTTTTATCCATCAGACATTTTTGGCCGTCTCCATGATTCCTGGGGAATCCCGGTAGAACAACGGCGCCGTCACATGAGACTTTTGGCTTCTCAACTGTACGACAACATTTTTCCGATGTAGGCGCGATAGAAATACGCTTTAACTGAGGCACTCACGCGTTTGTCACTGAGAATCACATCCACATGCTGGAACATAGAATGGAGCCACAGATTTATTGGACCCACCGGGGCATCATCGTCGAGATCGGTGCCACGCCTATTGACGGTGTTGACTTTCACTTAAAAGTAGGTGTGGCTAAATCCAAGTACGTCGCATCCGAATTGGTGATTAAGAATTCGTTGGGCCACGACCCCGTGATGTTGGAGAAAATGAGGTGTCCCAGCTATCGACCATCTTCGGCGCCAGTCTAGGCAGTTGGGTCGTTCCACAAATCAAATTTGCTGTTGGTGGAAGGAGACGAATCTGGATGGATGTATGTCATGGTACCCAAACATATACCGGGTCTTCGATGTGCGTCGTTGCTTTATTCCCCTTGGCTCGTTCTGCTTTGGCGAATAAGACGCCTCTCGCTATTTTGATTCTGTGTTTGACTGCCTTTGGGACGGAAACACCGTTGAACACATAACCCAGGGCGTGCTCATCATTTCGGAGGTCTTGTTTTTGGACCCACGCGCCAAAAGCGAGAGGAATGTTTTGAAAATGCTTCCGAGCAAGTTGCCCGGTCCGTGATCCCGTTGAATGTGTTCACCGCTAAAGAAAGGCAGATCACTCCCGGCTTCATCATGTATAGTTCGGCGATCGGGCCTGGTGAAAATAAATTGTCAGCACCACTTTTCCTCGTCCGAAGGCATTCACATTCCTATCCCCGACGATGTGTGTTGATCACGTCCGAATAGACGCCCATTCAACCCTGTATTTCAGGTCCATCATGGTTTTGGTCCGCCCGAAGTATCTTCGGAACGTTAATCACAACAGCTGCTTCTAGGTCGGGATAACGCTCAAGCTCACACTGGTCACTAGGATCGACTGCAACTTTTGTGTTCGTTTACAACACATATAAGGGAAGTGGGAGGAGGTGCCGACATACTGACAGAGCCACATGACTTCACAGTACTGGTTAACCGTTTTACCTACTGCGGGGCTGATCTTGGTAGGCCCAGGAATTTGGTGAATGGAGGGGCCACTATCACAGCACAAATAGACGAGGTTGCAGGGGTGGCCTAGGCCCCGAAAGCTCCAGGGGTCTTAGATGACCGGAGACGCGTTCTAGCGTATTTCCAAACAATAAACAAGAAATCTTCGCCTGTGAAAATTTCATTTATTTTGCCTGTTGTGTTATTTCTCACCACATTTTTATTTTGTTGTTTCTCACAACTGTTTTATTTTGTTGTTTCTCACAACCTTTTTTTAAATATTCGCCGTCAAGCAAATTATGATGTTCGGAAGTATAAATAATTTAAATATTAAATATATATCATTTCAATCGAAGGGTTCATTAAGCTTTGACCATGTCACGAATACAATCTGGTAAACCAGATGGCAAATCAAGGAAATACCATATTCCGTGATATTATATCTGAGCTTACTGAGATTGGTCACTAACAGAGATTTTTTTCCTACTTGTTCGGATTCTACACAGTTCAGCTAATAGAAATGACAGTTTGGCATGGATTATAGCCCCCATAAAGTGGAAACAATTTTCGAGAGAGAATATTTTTTCCGTCAGAAGGAATCGAACCCACGAACCCTCTAATCCGTAGAGTAGCTCTTAAGCCCGGCACACACGAGAGCTAGCCACTGAGCTAACGTCCACAATTGCCTGTTGGCTCAGGGAATAGCTCTCGTGTGCGGACAGTTTTTGGTGAGGTTTTCGCGTCACGAGACCGGGAGAAATTTTTTAAACTTGTTTGATAATTCTGCCTCGCGAGGCGAAATCCTCACCGTCGCACACCGTACGACTGTTCTATTTTTATAGGGTTTATCGCTTTCCTCTATCGGCTTTTCTCTAGTCTTGTTTTTGTTTTGTGTCTTGTTTTGCCGAAAATATTGGGGGGGGGGGGGCATGCCATGGTGACTACGCGTTGTAAACTCCGTCTCGTGTCCTCATAGAGCGTATTCAGGCCTGGTGAAAATAAATTGTCAGCACCACTTTTCCTCGTCCGAAGGCGTTCACATTCCTATCCCCGACGATGTGTGTTGATCACGTCCGAATAGACGCCCATTCAACCCTGTATTTCAGGTCCATCATGGTTTTGGTCCGCCCGAAGTATCTTCGGAACGTTAATCACAACAGCTGCTGGAAGGTCGGGATAACGCTCAAGCTCACACTGATCACTAGGATCGACTGCAACTTTTGTGTTCGTTTACAACACATATAAGGGAAGTGGGAGGAGGTGCCGACATACTGACAGAGCCACATGACTTCACAGTACTGGTTAACCGTTTCACCTACTGCGGGGCTGATCTTGGTAGGCCCAGACATTTGGTGAATGGAGGGGCCACTATCACAGCACAAATAGGCGAGGTTGCAGGGGTGGCCTAGGCACCGGAAGCTCCAGGGGTCTTAGATGACCGGAGACGCGTTCTAGCGTATTTCCAAACAATAAACAAGAAATCTTCGCCTGTGAAAATTTCATTTGTTTTGCCTGTTGTGTTATTTCTCACCACATTTTTATTTTGTTGCTTCTCACAACTGTTTTATTTTGTTGTTTCTCACAACCTTTTTTTAAATATTCGCCGTCAAGCAAATTATGATGTTCGGAAGTATAAATAATTTAAATATTAAATATATATCATTTCAATCGAAGGGTTCATTAAGCTTTGACAATGTCACGAAAACAATCTGGTAAACCAGATGGCAAATCAAGGAAATACCATATTCCGTGATATTATATCTGAGCTTACTGAGATTGGTCACTAATAGGGATTTTTTCTACTTGTTCGGATTCTACGCAGTTCAGCTAATAGAAATGACAGTTTGGCATGGATTATAGCCCCCATAAAGTGGAAACAATTTTCGAGAGAGAATAATTTTTCCGTCAGAAGTAATCGAACCCACGAACCCTCTAGTCCGTAGAGTAGCTCATAAGACCGGCGCACACGAGAGCTAGCCACTGAGCTAACGTCCACAATTGCCTGTTGGCTCAGGGAATAGCTCTCGTGTGCGGACAGTCTTTGGTGGGGTTTTCGCGTCACGAGACCGGGAGAAAATTTTTAAACTTGTTTGATAATTCTGCCTCGCGAGGCGAAATCCTCACCGTCGCACACCGTACGACTGTTCTATTTTTATAGGGTTTATCGCTTTCCTCTATCGGC
Organism: Hanleya hanleyi; assembly: GCA_036873755.1. Taxonomy (NCBI): domain Eukaryota; kingdom Metazoa; phylum Mollusca; class Polyplacophora; order Lepidopleurida; family Hanleyidae; genus Hanleya; species Hanleya hanleyi. The sequence continues at coordinate 65,278 of JAVTVY010023387.1, forward strand.
TTTTCTCTAGTCTTGTTTTTGTTTTGTGTCTTGTTTTGCCGAAAATATTGGGGGGGGGGGGGCATGCCATGGTGACTACGCGTTGTAAACTCCGTCTCGTGTCCTCATAGAGCGTATTCAGGCCTGGTGAAAATAAATTGTCAGCACCACTTTTCCTCGTCCGAAGGCGTTCACATTCCTATCCCCGACGATGTGTGTTGATCACGTCCGAATAGACGCCCATTCAACCCTGTATTTCAGGTCCATCATGGTTTTGGTCCGCCCGAAGTATCTTCGGAACGTTAATCACAACAGCTGCTGGAAGGTCGGGATAACGCTCAAGCTCACACTGATCACTAGGATCGACTGCAACTTTTGTGTTCGTTTACAACACATATAAGGGAAGTGGGAGGAGGTGCCGACATACTGACAGAGCCACATGACTTCACAGTACTGGTTAACCGTTTCACCTACTGCGGGGCTGATCTTGGTAGGCCCAGACATTTGGTGAATGGAGGGGCCACTATCACAGCACAAATAGGCGAGGTTGCAGGGGTGGCCTAGGCACCGGAAGCTCCAGGGGTCTTAGATGACCGGAGACGCGTTCTAGCGTATTTCCAAACAATAAACAAGAAATCTTCGCCTGTGAAAATTTCATTTGTTTTGCCTGTTGTGTTATTTCTCACCACATTTTTATTTTGTTGCTTCTCACAACTGTTTTATTTTGTTGTTTCTCACAACCTTTTTTTAAATATTCGCCGTCAAGCAAATTATGATGTTCGGAAGTATAAATAATTTAAATATTAAATATATATCATTTCAATCGAAGGGTTCATTAAGCTTTGACAATGTCACGAAACCAATCTGGTAAACCAGATGGCAAATCAAGGAAATACCATATTCCGTGATATTATATCTGAGCTTACTGAGATTGGTCACTAATAGGGATTTTTTTCTACTTGTTCGGATTCTACACAGTTCAGCTAATAGAAATGACAGTTTGGCATGGATTATAGCCCCCATAAAGTGGAAACAATTTTCGAGAGAGAATAATTTTTCCGTCAGAAGTAATCGAACCCACGAACCCTCTAGTCCGTAGAGTAGCTCATAAGCCCGGCGCACACGAGAGCTAGCCACTGAGCTAACGTCCACAATTGCCTGTTGGCTCAGGGAATAGCTCTCGTGTGCGGACAGTCTTTGGTGGGGTTTTTGGGTCACGAGACCGGGAGAAAAATATCAAACTTGTTTGATAATTCTGCCTCGCGAGGCGAAATCCTCACCGTGTGCGACGGTGAGGATTCCACGTGATTTATACGTTCGACTGTTCTATTTTCACGGGGCGATGTAGGCCCGTAGGGACTAATGGTCCTGTCTTGTAGTCAGAAAAAATTGAGCACCAGCTCTGTATCTTGCTAACACAGCAAAAGATAGAGTTCTTACCTGACAAGAAAGAAGTCTGAAACTTCCTTCTTTGGAGTGTCCAGGTTTCTGTGTTTTTAATGTTCGCGTATAGTTGCAGGTCTGATATGTTTAAGTTACATTTCCATTTATCTAATTTTATGCGTGTTTTCGTTCATTTTCCAGTGGCACTACTTTCGTGCTCAAAATATGTCGTCTGCTAAACCACAGGTTTTGAGAGGCGCATGTTGAGTGATTTTGTGGGACTAACTCATTCTCATTAGAAAGCGTGTTTGGGCAGTAATTTAGTATTAAATAATACCAGTATAAGTGTAATTCATTGTAGAAAACAATGGGATATTTCACTTTGCCTGTATTCATTTACATTTTCATGAAATATGTGTGTTGAGTTACAGTTTGGAATTTTCGCCATTTAAGCTTACCCCTCAAGACCCTCTGCATTATCTTTTTATGGTAAGTTTCTAAAATCGAGTGGTGGTCAAATCATTTACATAATAATTTCCCTGTATTCAGAAATGTTTTCTTTCCATCCTGCTTCTGAAATATTCATGGAATGTTGCAAGCATTTCCCCCTGATCTACAGAAAGAGCTCTGCATATCGCATATCACAGCTGTGTTTGAAACTGTAAGGTGACAGGGGAGATAACCAAATAGAACTGTAAAAAACTAGGGGTGTGCTGGCAGGAGGAGGTACATGAAACAGTATGATGCCATGAGAGGATGCATCCCAGCATAGCTCCAATGTATCTCAATATTCATTTTTACCCCTCGGCCAATTTTGGCCATGGGGTATTGTCGTCCGTCTGTTCGTACGTCCGTACGTGAGCGAGATAGACGGAAAACGGTTCCACTGAAGAATTCCAAATTTGGCATGCTTATTTACCTAGTCAAGGACCAGAAGCCTATTGAATTGGGACCTGATTGGATGGAAACCTTGGCGGCCATCTTTAATTTTATGCAAAATGGATAATGATCCATATCTCAGAAACCATTCAACTGTTCAATACGAAAGTTGGTATACATCATCGACACATCAAGCAACTTTCAATGAATTACCAAACCGGCTTTTCTGATTAGCTGGAAATCCTTGAGGCCATCTTTAATTTATGCAAAATCGATAATGATACATTGTTACCATTCAATTGTTTTATATAGGAAAGTTGGTATACATCATCGATGCATACAGATACTTTAAATCGGGACCTGATTGACTGAAAACCTTGGCGGCCATCTTTAATTTATGCAAAAACTTTAATGATGTATAACTGATATCATTTAAGTGTTCTATACCAAACTTGGTGTACAGCATCGATGTATCAAGAGACTTGCAATGAATAACCACATCAGTTTCTCTGAGTGGGGAGAAGGATGGGCGGCCATCTTTAATTTATGCAAATCATTAATGATCTCGTTCTCTGATACCGTTCAAGTGCTCGATGTAAAATTTGGTATACATCATCGATGCATCAAGAGACTTACGACAAATGACAGTTCTGGTTTCTCTGATTGGGCGGAAACCTTGGTGGCCATCTTTAATTTATGCAAAATCTTTAATGATACCATAATAATAATATAATTTTATAATATATATGATAATATACATCATTGATGCATCAAGAAACTTATGTAATGAATACCGGTTTCTCTGAATGGACGGAAACCTTGGGGGTCATTCCTAATTGCAAAATTTTTGATAATCTGTATATTTGTGACTTGACTGCTTGGTGTTCCTGACATGGAATACATTATGAATGTACCCAGAGCCGAGGGGTTTTCAGATGCGCAGCTTCGTATTGTTATTTACTGCTGAAGGATATGCTTTCGATTATTTTGGAAAAGTGAAAATTTTTACAAATATTGGTAACATGCAGTGAAGACATTATTTTATCATTTCATCAGGTTGGTTTCATAATAAATGTCTGTCCCAACGTTTTTTTAAAAATATATATATGTGTACAATTACACTAATGCACTAGAGATCCTTGTTAAGAGGAATGTGTGGGACTACAAGTATGGCTCTTCGCCATGAGATGGAACATCAAAGAGTTAGTGGAATTATTCCAACAGCCTATTTTACATTTAAATAGCCCCGTTTCAGCGCCTAAGGCTCTAGTTATAGGGTTTATCGCTTTTCTCTATCGGCTTTTCTCTAGTCTTGTTTTTGTTTTGTGTCTTGTTTTGCCGAAAATATTGGGGGGGGGGCATGCCATGGTAACTACGCGTTGTAAACTCCGTCTCGTGTCCTCATAGAGCGTATTCAGCGTTTTCACAGTAGGTGGATGGGATTCAGAGATTGTATAGTTTGAAGCTGGCGTGGTTTAACCAGGGTCATTTTTGACAGGCTCGATCATCGACCAAAGTGTCTACCTAATACAGGTCCTAGCACGGAGGCAGCCAAAGACTCTAAGATGTCTTTAAGAAACCCCCGTGTCTGTAATACGATTTTCTACTATGCTTGCTGAACTAGGGTGCGGAGACCTGTCGTGTAGTTGACGAACTTGGTCTTCTGAGCCAAAGTCATTCCATCTCGCATAGACAGCACATAATAGCGAGGATTTGCGACTTGATACATTAGGGGTAAAAGATGTTTGCGTTCGAAAATTGAGGTCAATATCAAAAGGTCAAAGTTACTGTGACCCCAAAACAAAGAAATCGTTAAAAATCGATGTTTAATGTACAAATTAGGGGGGAGACGATGTGTAGTGGACCATACTTGAGGTGAAGTTCACTGTCGCTCAAAAACTCTGGACTAAATTGAAAATAGCATTTGTTTAGGTAGTGAATATATTAGGGGGCATATTCTTTGTTTGAGTACCAATGTAGCTGTCAAAAGGCCAAACGTCAAGGTCACTCATCCCCAAGACCAGGAAATAGTTGACAAACTTCATGTTGTGATACATCTCCCAACTCAGGGATGTAGTTTGTGACAAAAGCTCAAGTCTACCACGACATGGCGAACATATCCATTTTGAGATGAGATTTTCCCCGTTTTGGATGGTGCATTGTATACTTCTGATAAACTTCATTACCAAGGGGGAAGAAACAGCTGTTGATTCTGAAGTCAATTCCAATACACAACAATGCCTATTTTTCGAAAGCTAATTGTTATTTATTTCAAAGTTAAAATGTGTTTGTTGCGTATATTGGAGCCAATTTTGACTGATGATATTTAGAGTCTGTTTGACGTTACTCATCATCCAGCGTACCTAGCGTATCTAATTTCGCTTGAGCCGGTGCTAGGGGCCGTGTGGATACTTCATAGTTTCCACATGAACAGCTGCATTAAAAGCGCGACTGAGATACTAAAGCTACGTCCGAGAATCCACCGTATTCGCGGGTCTGAATGTGAGGTTCCGAGGGAAGCTTTCCTGTGGAGTCATATGCTTGCTCTTTAGTCGCCAGACGTCATCAATTTTCCCACCTCTTGCATATCGCTCCAATTCCAAACTGGCATATACGAACTGCGTCGTATATTTTCGTCGTTTTAAAAGGGCTCGGTCGAACAACATGCGTGCGGAAAAATCCTTTCGCACATTTTCTCGGGATAGTGGGCCGAATGTAACACAAGTTTATACATTTGTTTTAGTTTTTCAGAAAAACAGAACTATGATAATGGATGACTGCACGTCTTTCATATTCGACTTCCGTAGCTGATTTGTCTCTTTAAATGATGACAGGAGTATGCCAATTCAGAAAATATAGGACTGTTCGGTCGTTTTATCCATCAGACATTTTTGGCCGTCTCCATGCTCCCTGGGAAATCTCGGTAGAACAACGGCGCCGTCAAGTGAGACGTTTGGCTTCTCAACTGCACGACAACATGTTTCCGATGTAGGCGCGATAGAAATACGCTTTAACTGAGGCACTCACGCGTTTGTCACTGAGAATCACATCCACATGCTGGAACATAGAATGGAGCCACAGATTTATTGGACCCACCGGGGCATCATCGTCGAGATCGGTGCCACGCCCATTGACGGTGTTGGCTTTCACTTAAAAGTAGGTGTGGCTAAATCCAAGTACGCCGTATCCGAATTGGTGGTGACGAACTCTTTGGGCCACGACTCCGTGATGCTAGAGAAAAGGATGTGTTTCACCTATCAACCATCTTGGGCGCTGGTCTGGGTAGTTGGGTCGTTCCACAAATCAAATTTGCTGTTGGTGGAACGACACGACTCTGGATGGATGTTTGTCATGGTACCCAAAGATATACCGGGCCTTCGATGTATGTCGTCGCTTTATTCACTTTGGCTCGTTCTGCTTTAGCGAATAAGACGCCTCTCGCTAATTTTACTCGGCGTTTTACTGCCTTTGGGACGGAGAACACATCACCCAGGGCGTGCTCATCATTTCGGAGGTCTTGCATTCGGATCCACGCGTCAAAAGCGAGAGGAATGTTTTGAAAATACTTCCGAGCAAGTTGCCCTTTCTGTGATCCCGTTGAATGTGTTCACCGCTAAAGAAAGGCAGATCACTCCCGGCTTCATCGTGTATAGTTCGGCGATCGGTCCTGGTGAAAATAAATTTGTCAGCACCACTTTTCATCGTCCGAAGGCGTTCACATTGCTATCTCCAACGATGTGTGTTGATCACGTCCGAATAGACGCCCATTCAACCCTGTATTTCAGGTCCATCATGGTTTTGGTCCGCCCGACGTTGCTTCGGAACGCTAATCCCAACAGCTGCTGTAACGTCAGGAAAACGCTCAAGCTCACAATGGTCACTACGATAAACTACTACTTTTGTGTTCGTTTTACCTACTGCAGGGCTGATGTTGGTAGGCCCAGGCACGGCGGAACCAACTGGTGATTCGAGTGGCCGCTATCACAGCACAAATAGGCGACGGTGCAGGGGAGACCTAGGCCCCGCAAGCTCCAGGGGTCTTACACTACACAAAAAGGCGGATTTCACGTACTGGGTAAATGTATTGCTTATCAATGGGAAAGGCCACTATTTGCATTGATTCACATAGATGCCCACTAGTGTGGATGTTTGTATTTCATAGCGTATGCCCCGTACATTGCAGCTTGGAGAGGCCAAGATGACAAATACATTTACGGGGTATATGTTATATATATGCCATCCTATATTTCATATATCCAAAATAGCATGGTCACAGAGCAGAATATTTTAGTATCAACTTATTTTCCATACAGCATGGAATGTAAAATAACCACTCATGGCAAGACTGCCTTAAATATTAATCAGATAATATTGTTTGACTACATTCAAGAGGTATGACAAAGCATTTGTATATATGGATATTTATTTAAATTTACCCTATCACTGAAATGCAATGTCGAAGTTCCATCAATCGACTTCCTCCAAGAGGTACGTCTGATACTTGCTCATTATGATCTTAAACCTCATAAGAAGGTAATTCTTTTATATGGCAAATATTAAGATTTGACATCATGAAATGGTAATTCTGATACACGGCAAATATTAAGATTTCATTTAATTTCGTCCAGAATGTAAAGAAAACCAAATGAAGCATTCTATGTTATTTCACCGTCTGGTAAAAACATGCATATTTCGCCGAAAGCAATTATTCAGTCTGACCCTTTCACTGATGATTATACGGGTATGCTATTTTGTGTTATATGGTCAGCAAATATATGGCAGAACTGAACTTTTGCTACCAGTTTGGTATATATTGCAAATATATGCAAATGTTAAGGAATGACTGTGCTGCAAATATATTGGAAATATTTTCATTTATCAACATTTTAAACTCCTTTAAATGTTGTCAATATTAATATTTCATTTTGCAAACTAATGCAAATTTGGAAATGTGCTATGGCTTTGTTGTGTACCGGGGGTAGGGTACATATTTTAATTTAGATCAAACAGCACGCTCTCGTGGATAGTGTGTGTGTGTGATACGTGGCATAACACGACAAGTGCAAGGGAAACTGTGTGGGGTTTCTTTGCGTATTTCATACAATAACAACCACAATGAATTGGTTAGAAAGCTCCACTTCTTGGCGATTTCCACTTCGTCGTTTCAGGAGTCACCCTGCAGCATACGATGGAAACGAGGAATCCATGTAATATATTACAACGAATAAAATAAGCTACATGATTCGCTTGTAATATACATAGCATCATAGTATTACACATTCCAACGTTATATAATTTACAGAAAAATATAAAAGAAATCAAACTTCATACTGTATCAAATGCCTTGTCTCAAATTAGTCACAAATGCGGCCTTAATTTACTATCCATATCCGAGTATCCCACACTCTGGGTGGCAAATTGAATACAAATGTTTAGGTTGTCTCCTTGGTGAAATTTACACATATTTCAATCTCTGTGCTCTTTTGGGACCCATATGAAACATGAACTAGATATGTAGTATCACTGATTTCGTGCGCTAATCCACGCGGCCGTATGGCTAGTATGGCAAGCCGTTTTACTTTTTATTCAGTATTTGGTGATATCATCAAATATTTGCTGATACCATGAAATCATTTACTGATATCATCAAATATTTGCTGATATCAACAAATATTTGCTGATATCATCAAATATTTGTTGATATCAACAAATATTTGCTGATATCACCAAATCATTTAATGATATCTGCAACTGATTTGCTGATATCATCAAATGGTTTGCTGATATCAGCAAATCGTTTGATGATATCATCAAAAACGCTTTATTTGTTGATATCAGCAAATGATTTGCTGATATCATCAAATGATTTGATGATATCAGCAATTGATTTGATGATATCAGCAAATACTTTATATTTCATGATATCATTAAATATGGTGGAAGGTCAAAGTATGAACCATAACATGGAAGGCTCCCTGTTCAGAATGACAATAAACTTCGTCACAGCGCATGTTCCGTTTCACAGGCTCGCTCCACTATTTCTGCCCCCATTAGCGGCGGTTGACCTGTAGGTCCTGACCATTAACCACTGTGGTGGACCTACCTCGCACACGAGTTTCTGTGTACATCCGACCGGACCCCCGGCAAGGTGAACATAGATATAACACAGAATTGAAAAGTGATCGGAATGTTCAACAAATAGCGCTTGAGATCATACTGAATTTACAGGGAACACGCTTAGATAAATAACGTCACACAACTGTTTCAATCTGTATCGGCTTTAGTACTATTTGATTACAGTACCCACATCATATAAAGATAAATAGAAGCCATATGACTTCATTGAGGCTTGGTTAGTTCTGTCTTTATCGTAAGAGCCTGGTCTCCTGTTACGGGTCAGTAAAGGGTCATAGAGATTAATTTATTGTTGTAGGTGCGGTTATGCCTTATCTCCTGCCCTAAAAGCTAACCAGTGAAGAATCACGACAATCGGCTCTACCTTAATATACCATGCTCCATGCTGACCGGCTTTCCCGAAATCATTATCCCCTTTCGCCTCACAATTATACTCAAATGCAGATCTAATGCATTTGTGTCTACAATTCAATAACCCGCGATGGAAAAGTTTATCTTCCCTGCTGTATATTTATTTGAATGCCCTTATATTCATGATTCTGTTTGTCATTTATTAGTAAAGTTTGGCGTAAGGTATATGCCAGAGGTTTGATAGGTTTTATTGTTATTGTCTGGTTCTTTAAGTACCGTAATAGATATTGCATGTGATTTGTCGGTAGATAGCTTTACCACAAGGTATAAATTATCAAACAACAGGATGAGAAGGGAGCAGGCATTAACATTTAGGCTTATTTTCACGTTCCGCCATATTTAATGATATCATCAAATGATTTGCTGATATCAGCAAATCATTCGATTTGATGATATCATCAAATGATTTGCTGATATCATCAAACCATTTGGTGATATCATCAAATCATTTGGTGATATCAGCAAATCGACTGATTTGGTGATATCAGCAAATCATTTGATGATATCAGCAAATCATTTGATGATATCATCAAATCATTTGAAGATATCAGCAAATATTTAATGATATCAGCAAATGCCGGATAAAAAGTAAAACGGCTTGCCATACGGCCGCGACAGGTACCATTTGACTATTTCTGAAAAAATCCAACAGCATGCCGTCTCCTCGCTCCAACGTGTCCAAACGCGAGAAATTTTTGTTGCCTATACTTTTCCTACAAGCAAATTTAGTGAACTGATTCTAGCTGTACACTATATGCATGGTTATGACCCATGCAGCACATTCGTACACTATTGTCTAGGCGAAAACGTATGTACGTTGTGATTGGTTGACAAATAAGTAAACCTGATAAACATAATATGATTAGAATCCTGATTGACAGACAGGTCGGGCCTGCATACAGCCGGCGACTTTTACAGTTATTAATCCCCCATACAACCGTCTTCCCACGATACAATCTCGTGTCTAAAAGATAAACGGGAATATACTATTTGTCTATCGGATAAGCTAAGATGACGGCCACTTATCGGCATGTTCAACAAGTTATGCAAGCCAAAATAAATTAAATCCGAATGGGCGAAGTCCCCAATTTTCAACCATGCCCTGATATCTGTATCTTATATCAGCCATGTCCAAATGGAACAATAGAATGCAGTAGCTCCTACAAGAGAATGTTTAGACAGTGATATTCATGTGATTTCGGGTGCATTACATTTTAAATCAGAGACCGTGCAATCACAATAACAGGTATAAATAATTAAAAAAAAAAAAAAATATGCACGATTTACCGTTCTAAGGATTTAGCCTAAATCATATTTTGTCAACTTTTGAAAGCATATCGTATATCGTTAGTACTGTACAGTCCACGTTGAAGAATAGGAATAAAAGTTAGACTAGTGAGGCTGACAAAGGAACTACACGCCCCACTGCGTCAGTAGTATACAAAGCGTAAATCTCTGAGGATTTGTGGAGGAGGGAATGTGGAAAAGGAAATGTGGGTTGTAAATGAGGGTTGTATGACGTCACACCAAGAGCTTCAATATGACCCTCCGCCTTTATGAGGTAGTGTATACGGGTCCCCTCTACTCATCCGAAATTGGGATTTTCCCTTTACTCCCGAGTGCGCATGTGCAGTCTACAACCCAAACTTCTCCTTTAGCTGATACCATTTTAGTATAAAAAAATCTTCATACATTAGATCAAGTCTATTTGTCTAATATGTGATGTTAGTTTATTGGTAAATTTAGAAAAAGCGTTTTTTTTCAACCCCAATATGATTGACTGCGGCGACTGAATGCAAATGTACATGGTGTATATCCGAATCCGTGATCTTATCCCCACAATACACTATCCCCTACGCGACATTTTCCCCACATGAAATGTTTTAAAATTTGGCGAAAAAAATCGTAAGCGAAAATTTGTCCGTCTGCGCATCAGAACGTATGTCCTGGTTGAGGGCGATATAATACTAGGATGCGTGCTCTTTTTCATAAATACACTAGACATATTCTAAACAAATGGCGTTTGTAATTACTCCATAAGACTTCAATCATTGATCTGAATTATCTTTCATATTTTCATTAAAAAAGCAATTCACTTTCCATTTGTTCACTCGGCCTTTGAAGTTTTCGAACATCACATGTAGTCCTAGTTTTACATTACCCACCCCCCACCACCACCATGTAGTAGATAAAGATGATCTGGGACCCTATTGACCTACTTTTGTGGTGTCACGTGGTGCTGACGTGATCTCAGAGGTCAAGGTCACTATAGTTCCGTCACGTGACCGGAAGTGACCCCTGGGGGCATGTATCCCTCCGCGGTGATGCGGTTCCCCGCGATGATGCGGTCCGGCGGTGATGCAGTTGCGGGGAGAAGCTTCCGCGGACAGAAAGTAGTCCCGAGACTTCAAATACGCGGGGGAGATTCTCCGGGAATCTCCGGGAATGCCCGATCATCTCCGGCAATGTCCGGCCATCTCCGGGAGAATATAAGGGTCATTAAGTCTTAAATGCCAAAGCATCAATGGAATGCATGGAACAGGGTCCCCAACAATATCGCCAGTACTGTGCCTAGCATAAATGGCAAGTGGGGAACCCTCGTCATAGCCATACAGTGGGAGAGGGGAAAGGGTCCCAGCGGGACTCGAACCCTGGTTGCTCTCTCCAGAAGCAGACACGTTATCCACTACGACACGAGTCACCCCATAGTAGGCAAGGTTGAAAATATATCTACCAGAGGGCAGTCCAATCGGGAACCCACGCTGGACATGTGCGGTATGCAATGTTTAACCTAATGGGAAACCCACACATGCTCATTTGCGGTATGGGTTGTGGGATCTTGCTTTTTTCGTGTCACCACGTAGAACACGATGGGCTGGGTCTCGAAGCTAAGCGGTGATTTTTTTTTAAAAGTCACTGTGCGCATGCGCACTGGGCAAGTAGCTCTGGGGTGGACGTTTTGGGGTTAAGGTGGACCCCTAGTGGTCCGATTGGGTCGAGTGAGGCATCAGTGTGAAGCACTCGTGAGGGAGCATACGACTGGATGAGTGTGACGTGGGACTGACGTCATTATGCGCATGTGTAGTAGAGAAAGTGTATTAGAATGGACGTTTTGGGGTCTAAGCGGACCCATATTGGTCCGATTGGGCCGTATGATGTGTCATCGTGAAGCATTCGTGATGGTCCATCCGACTGGACTAGTGTGTCGTCAGTTTTTAACATTTTGTGCATGCGCAGACGGAATTGTGGGAAAAGGGCAAAGGAAGGGACGTTTTGGGGTCGAGGTGGGCCACTCTTTGTCCGAATGGGTCGAGTGAGGCATCAATGTGAAGCTCTCGTGAGGGAGCGTCCAACTGGTGGGTGCGACGTGAAACGGACGTCCGAATGGGTCGTTTAGAGCCACCAATCTTGGTACACTTAACCTAGGAGATAACACCTGCATGGCTAACTAAAATCTCAATAAGTAAATTGGGCTGGTAGACACTTCAGGGCCCTGGCATGGGTGGGGCGGGGGTATTTGTTTAGAGAAGTTCAACTACCATGGGCACGATGCACAACAATTCAGAAGCAGAATAAAACAAAGAGTCTCGTTCAATTAATCGATGCACTTCGAGAAGTCCCAAGAAATTTGTCGGCTGAAACCGGGAGGGCAGAAGCCCTGGTGGCGTGTCCCGGTTTTCTCCTGATTCTGTCTCGATTGAAATGTTCCAGTTTTCTAGATGGATAATTTTTTTTACCGATAATCTCGAAGGATGTCTCCGTCTCAATAAGCAGTGTTTCGTTATCGTTGATTTGACCGTTTCTCAGCTTCCCAGACGATCAGATTGATGTGCGTGTACCATGCGTTGGCATCGCTCATCGAATACACATGTGCCAGCCCAAAATATAATCCCGACAACGGCAAGTAACTGGAATTGTGATTTGTGTGAGTTCCATGCCTATATTATTTAGTGGGGCACGATTGTTCTAAAGTTAATTCGCTGTGTACCTATTTATGCTAACTTCCCCCGCAGATACCCCCGCCCAATGTATGAAATCCGAACGCTCCCTCTCTGTCTTTCTCTCTCTCTCTCCCTCTCTCTCTCTCTCTATGTAGAGTATATTAATTTTAAACTAGGGAGATATTTTTTGTCATTTAGAAACTATTACATAGCCACCATTCTTTGGGCTGATAGGTAAAAAAATAAGTTCATTTCTGTAATCTGTAATTATAGAAAAAGGAACATTAATTTTTGTTTTGAGAACAACTGAAAATTATAACATGTCGCGACTTACGCTTTCCTAGAAGAGGTTAGCGGAAATACTGACAATCGGAACCAGAGGTGTGGATCTGTGACAAACCATCGGCTTGGAACAACAGTTTTTTTCCTTTTAAGAGCAAAACTGAAACAACAATATAGTCACATTATAGTATATATTGCTGATTTCGAGTGTGTCTAGTTTAAAATTAACAAAATAACGGGTTTCGAGTGAATAGGGGATATTAATTTGTTTATTTATTAACTTAGCGATTTTGACATGAGTTAGGGTCGTTAAATGGATCTCCCCCCCCCCTTCAACAATATATACAAATACATTCATGAAGATAACAGCATATATACACAATATAATAAAAACAGTTGAAGTGTAAATGAAAACAAAGGTATATATAGTATACACAAAAGATAGTTAAGATACTATCATATGTAGCTGATAAATAAGGAAGATAAGATAAATAATTTTAAAAATACAGATGATATCATCAGGTGTAGCATGAACATAAGATAAATAATGTGCTAAGATATACATGTGTAAAATAACAATATCATGAGATATGAGCTGGCATCAGAAATAAGTAACTGGGCTGGTAGACACCCTTGCAAGTGGATTAGAGCCACCAAACTTGGTACACATAAACTTACATGATGGTACCGTTTAACGGTTAGTTCCACGATCCACCGCTAGGGGGCGAATAGTGAACTGGCAACTGGGCTGGTAGGCACCCAGATAAGATAAATAATGTACTAAGGCATACATGTGTAAAATAACAACATCAAGAAAATAAAAGGGTGGTACGTGCGGTTCGATGTAACAGGTGCCAGTGAGAAGAAATGTGAACATTTTATGTCTATAAAGCCATGGAACATCTTATAACAACCATGGAGGTATAAATCAAAAGGAGACACTGTTCCACAAACCAGGACTGACTGGCCAGCGCTCACGCCCGCTGAGCTTTTGTGTTTTGAATAGCCGTCCAGCTGGGCTGCGTCTCTTTCATGTTCAATGTACGATGCCGCTCTCTGATCCTGCGACTCCGTTCTGTTAAATTAGAAATGGCCGGAAGTGAGGTGTCATCATGCGCAGTCTCCACAAATTAAAATCACCAAGTGAAAATTATGCGCATATGTCATGTTTATTTATTTGAAATCATTTCCCTTATCACAATATTTGAGTCATGGCTGTATGTCTTATTGGTGCTGAGCTACGGGACTTTGAAAACAGGTTGTCATTTCTCTATCTATATTGTATTTTCTCCTTTTATGCTAACTTCCGCATTTCCAAACATGACCCAAAAATGTGAGCGAGTAGCTATTACTATAGGGAATCGGAAAATCTATAGTTCTTACGGGAGGCTTATCCCGTTCGTGCAAACTTAGCGATTGAAAATATGCATATTTCTTCATTTGAAATACATGGGGACTTCTGCCAAAATATGAAAATTGCACAGTTTTAATGACAAAATAACCCACTTTCCGCATTTCAAATCGGGAAAAAATTATGCTTATGTTAAAGATCGTAAACAGATCTATATCCTCGTGTTTAGTATTTCCGGGAGGCTTTACCTCAATTTGAATAAAATGGGATTTAGTAAGCATTACTTCGGCGTTTTCTCTGTAGTTGATGCTTCAAGAAAGCTATTAAGTAATGACCCGGCGTCCGTTTGTGTATACCCCCGCTGATTGCTCGGTGAGTAATCCGCGAATATACAATTGGCAGTGCGATCGTTTAACGGTCGCTTCTGAGATTATAACAGGTCCATTGAATGTTATTATTTTGCCGGTAGAAGATTGCGATTGCATGTATTTATAATCAAGAAAAATATATTACTCAAGGTGTTCCTCACAATGGGAAAAGAACACTTTTTTATATTTAAAGCCAGACTAGCGATATTTAACATCAGTTGAATGGATAAATATTAATGAATACCCAGCACGGTATGAATAACATAGTTTGGAAACAGGAAATGTTAATTAACACATCGCTTGAGAATCTGCCCGAGTGAGATGTTATACCAAAAATATTTGCTATAAAAGTGGAGAATTTCTTTCGTACGTCTCATAACTTGGCGACGGAATTCTGAAAGCCATCTACTCAAGATACAACGCAGTCTTACGGCGCAATTTTCACGTGTTTTCAAAGTAACTTGGAATATAACTGTAAGTTGTAGTTTTTATTTCATGCTTTAAAATAAACCATCTGTCTTGAAATCGAAACAGTTTATTGAACACCTCTTTACCAGTATAACCTGGCCGATAAACTGACGGACGAAATTGTACATAGTCGCTTCTTCTTCTCTTCTATTTATATCTCCCTCCGCTCTCTCCTTGTTATGTATTTATTATTTATTTATTTTAAAATATAGCGCTTGTAAACATCTTGAATGAACTAAGAAATTACCGTGAAATTAAAATAAAACATTGAGTTGGTGGGCTGCGATACCCGTATGGAAAGGGGCCCGTAAACTACAATATTAATCAAAATTCAATCCATCTTACAGATATACAAGTCTGGAATATGAATTACTTATCTGATATCGGTAGGCTTTAGAATATAATTTGTTTCAGTTATCATGATTATTGCACCCAATCTTCTTGGTATACGCTTGGAGGTATAAATCAGATTTATACCTCCATGGTATACGTGACAAAGAGATTATTATAAGGTTTTGTTTTTATATTGCATTATATCCCATGCTATACAACTTCATTTGCATTTGTAAGCTGAGAATCAGTCATCAAATAAAAGACATTCTTACGGACAAGTACTTCTTGCAAAAATCATTAACCGGGCACGTGTACGCTCCGTTACAAAATCTTGTTTTCTACTCATGGAACTTCTCATGTTGATAAATATAATATGTAATTCAAGTGATCTAAGTCTCTTCAAAACTTCAAAAAATTTTTTTACACAAACTACGCCTGATGGTGATCAACACAACGGGAGGTTAATTGGCAATAGCCACTTCGAATACACAACGCTTAATAGGTCGACATCAAGTCCATGGCACGCATGCGCCTGAAATCGACTGCTACCGAATCAACGGCGGACATGGCCGAGCCAGCTATAATCCCTCCGGTTAATCCGCTATAGCCTGCTGTGTCGGCATCGTACATTGAACACTTGCATCACCCCAATCTGTGTCTCCTTTTGATTTATACCTCCATGTAACAACTGACTATCCTATAGCATTGGTTGTTCTCTGCTTTAGTGTAGCCCACTCTTTTGTAACAATCTATCACAATCAGTGTTGTAATTACCAGTTAGGCGTTTGGCCGCTCTTTTTTGTATATTTTCTAAGTTGTTCAGATTTATTTTGATAAAGAACACACAGTCGATCCATATTCTAAAGTGGATCATACAAAAGATTGGTAGGCCAATCTGAGGTATTTTCTGAGGTAAAAAAAATTCGCAACATACCTAACAACCGATTTTACTTTTTACTGACATATTCTATGTGTTTATCCCATGTCAGCTTTTCAGAGATATGTATACCATGTTAAGTTTCACAGGGTGGAGCTTCTCCCGACTGAGTACTGTCGTTTATTTCTTTGTATAGACATATGCCGTCTGCATACAGGCGCATTATACAGGCCAAATTGTCGTTGCTATAGGTGATAAACAGCAACGGTCCAAGTGTTTTCTTTGTGGCTCTGCCGAAACATTGCACAACAAAATTCAAGTCTAGACGCTGTCATATAATTGTTATCAATACAGAATTTCTCCCATTCTGTTACACAGAGGAACATAGTGAATTCTTAAAGCACACTTAAAGAATGTATTTCAATGCGCATTATATACCTGGGCGTATATATATATCTCATATAAATTGATTCAATTGAACAATATTCGAAATAAATAGGTCAACACTGAATAATAATGCGCCAGCTTATACAATTTCCAATGGTGATGTTTCTTTCCCATACATGACGTGCAGAGAAATTGCTCTGTCAGAGCATACTACACACCTCTATGTAGAATTACATATTAAATGATTAATTTACCATCTGATTCATTATCCTTCTTATTAATGCATATATGTATTCGCAGAGAAGAATTTTGTTACCATAGAGAAGCAATCTATATTACAAACATGTACTACAAGCTGTTTTCCATTGTATATACCACCGTTTCAAGGCATGCGCAAAA
Source organism: Hanleya hanleyi (assembly GCA_036873755.1). Taxonomy (NCBI): domain Eukaryota; kingdom Metazoa; phylum Mollusca; class Polyplacophora; order Lepidopleurida; family Hanleyidae; genus Hanleya; species Hanleya hanleyi. Next base: position 82,471 of record JAVTVY010023387.1, read on the forward strand.
TTAGATGAAATAAACAGATAAAATGTGAAAATTACGACATATCTGATGTGGTCGATTTCTTGAATTACCATGATACTCTGCTCTAGATTGTAGAAATAGACTGAGATTAACTAGAATTGATCAACTATACACTGAGACAGTTTTATCTCTCACATGTGTTCCGATGAAGAATTCATTTTCATCCAAAACCCCCATCTCTTTTTGCCATTTCTACCATGGTAAACATGAAAAACAAGGCTAAAAATTAAATTGGTCACCATCACCGGTAACTCATAATCACTATATATTGGACTATCAATTACAATCAGTTTGTCTTGTTCTTCTCTGGGGAGGGGTATACCCTATTTTATCTTTTTTTCGACCCCGGTCGCTCGACCAAAGTATTCCCCTCATCACAGGGGTCCAACTGACCCCTGACCGCAGTCGAATGCACTAGCACAGTTCTGAAGAATATTAGACAACTTTTCGGTGTGGTCTCCGGAGCTGATTGAAACAGTCTACTGGCGAAGCTGACGTCTCGATTGGTCAATTCTCGATGAGAATAGGGGACCTCCATACAGCACAGTGATTTAGGGGGAGAGGTAACTGAGTGACAAACCGTTGTTCTATCCGTTAACTAGCTTGAAATATCGGAAAGGCTGCCATAACATGTACCTTTATAGCCCATCTAGAACAATTAACTGGAACACGGCGCTTTGATTTGCGTTCAGCGACAAAGCTGTACAGTCGACATATGATCGCCTAACAAGCTGTCACCCCTACACAGTTAGTAATAGCATCCATTGCATCACACACTACGGCAGTTCCATACGCATGGACTATATTTATGCGAAACTCAAACAAAAATCAACAACATAAACTCATCAGTGAATCGGGGATATTTTGTTAATGAATAATGAGGCTATTACAGTGATAGAAGAAGGTTTGTATTGGCGGAGTAATCTCAATCTGAGAGCTTGTTTGGAGTTGCTATAGTATATGCGTATACTACTTTGGTAGCTCTGAACCACACATAATATATCTACCCACCCAGTTACCTGTTAAGATGCCGATTATCTATTCGCCCCCTAGCAGTGGATTGTGCAACTAACGGTACCATCATGTGGGTATTGTCTCGTAGTATATATGTACCAAATTGGTGGCTCTAAACCACTTGCAATGGTGTCTATCAACCCAGTTACTTATTCAGATTTCAGTTACCCATTCGGCCCCTTGTGGTGGATCGTGGAACTAATGACACCTTCATGTAGGAATTGTCTCGTAGTATATTTGTACCATTAAGTTTTGGGAGCACTAAATCACTCGCAAGGGTGTCTATCATCCCAAATACTTATTCAGATGCCAGTTTCCTATTCAGATGCCAGTTACCTATTCGCCCCCTAGCCGTGGATCGTGGAACTAACGGTACCATCATGTAGGCATAATTGTCTCGTAGTATATGTGTACCAAGTGTGGTGGCTCTATAGAACATGCAATGATGTCTACCAGCCCAGTTACTCATTCAGATGCCAGTTACCTATTTGCCCCCTTGTGGTGGGTCGTGGAAATAATGGCACCATCATGTAGATAGTGTGTCCTAGTATATATGTACATTGTACAAAGTCTGGTGGCCAAAACCACGTCAAAAGGTGTCTACCATCCCAGTTACTTATTCAGATGCCAGTTACCTATTCGCCGCATAGAGGTGGATCGTGGAACTAACGGTACCACCGGGTAGGTATTATCTCGTGATATATGTGTAGCAAGTTTGGTGGCTCTAAACTTCTTGCAAGGGTGTCTACCAACCCAGTTACTTATTCAGATGCCAGTTCACTATTCGCCCCTTAGCGGCGGATCTTGGAACTAACGGTACCATCATGTAGCTGTTGTCTCGTAGTAAATGTGCACCAAGTTTGGTGACTGTAAACCACATGGAAGGGTGTCTACAGACGCTAGAATACTTTTAATCGTGAACTGTGAACTGGCATCTAGCTTCACAAACGAATAGCAAATTGTGAATCGTGAACTAACTTCCCCAACAAACAATGTGGGTGCTGTGGGAGTTTACCCCTGATATTCGCGTTTATTCTTATTTGACGTGTACAATTCTAGGTTACATGAATCAAAATACTGTTAGCAGATAGAATTTTTTTGGAATACGTTGTTTAATTCACGATTGACTATATTCAGACGTTTTCTCTTCCCAAACTTTGCAGTCTTTTTCGTCGACTCGACCGCAGCTCGGTCGATCCGTCAAAGAGTCGGCGATAAAACTCCAGCGCTGTACGGTCTTTTGACTTATCATTTTGAGCAGAAGTCAACATTTCTTGTATGAAATATGACCAAATCTACAATACTGATCCCGAATATTTCAAAATATTTGACGCGTCTCCAGCCGTTTTTATTGCCACTTTTGTCGTGTCTGGTTAGCAAGTTTTAGACCCACTTTACCTCGCCTCTTTCCAGAGTTTAAACGCTGCTCGTAGAAATAAATTCGTTATCCTGTCTCTGCTCGTTGGATACTGAATTTTATCCTGTTTCCTGGCGAATGCCACATTCGCGGTCGTGTGGTATTTTCGCCCGGAAACAAGGTAAAATTCAGTATCAAACTCGCAGTGACAGGATAACTTATATTACTGGTATAATATGATCTTGTTACTTGGTGTTCCTGCCTGATATCAGATCAGTATACAAGCAATACAATAATCTCAGTGAGAGTCCTAGTCAGAATGCTATGTTTCTGTTGTGTAACTGATGGAAGTGTTAAATTGATGGCAAATTGACGGGTTTTGTTCCGGTGTTATACAAAATTTGACGGAAACAGAACCATTATCTACTCCAGCCCAATCATTTCACCACTAATCACTAAAAGTTCAGCGACGAAATAAAGGTTGGATTTATCAGCCACACTTGTATCTTGAAAAGAGAAGGCATCAAATAAGAAGTTGCATAATATATTAAGCTTCCTACATATGTTTGCTCAAGTGTAGTCTACAGACAGATGTACAGGCTAACAATATGCCAGTGTGACAAAACGATTAGATACCAATCATTAAATAATCATGAATGATCTTTGAATCCAACAAGCTAAATTGTGTCAGATCAAATTGAATCATACTCTATGTCAGCTATCTTGTATCGAATCGACTTCCCCGGTTCATTCCGGCTCATTGTTTTCTCGAATCACGTTTTCCAGATGTAATTTCCGGGAATGATATATAGAGGATTTTAATAATCATTTTGTATTTTCAGGAAGGAATTAATGTACTCGTATCAAGCATACATAAATGATAAACACCTCAGACTTGTAAATAATATAGCACTCTTATTAACAATGTATTAACTACACAATTTCTGTATATCATTAATAAGGATATAAATACAGATTGCCTTGTGTTCAAAATCGCACAATATAAAAAAAACGTATATACAAAGTTAATGAACTTCGATCATGCATATATTGTTTGGAAAGCCTTTGACTATCTGCTGGGCTATGATAATTGTTTGTGTTCAATTATGCCAAATTTTATATTCTGTTTCGATAGGGGAAGTGCTACCTAAATGGTTAACTATAAGCATTTATTAGCAATTTGATAAAACCGTGATATTTTAACGTTTAGCATCTACATGCCCATCTTGGTAACGTTCACCATAGTTGCCCAATCCTGGTGTCCTCAGATGTTTTCAAAATCTGCTTCGGCTATGTGAGGCAACTGATACGTTTAAATTACGATACCTATTTTCAGCAAATATCTTTTGATTTTACTGAAGCATGCAATAATAATTCACATGGCTGTCGCAACGTTGTGAATAAAAGGATTACATTTCCATAACCTTCAGTTGTCTGTATCACGCTATCAAATGTTATTCAACTGTGGGATTATATTTGCTATTTGGTGAATGTTTAGTTAATAAAATTCATTTGTTTGATTAAATTTGTGTATGTAGTATAAATTTGCTCATATATTAATTATATGAGCCACCGTTCCATACAGTAGAGAATATATGGTGAATAGTATTGTTACATTTAATTTCCTGCAAAATATATATCTCACAGTATAAAATATAACCGAAATATTTATCAACTCACGTGCCGTATTTCAAAAGTCTGCAAATTAATCGGTTTAATTTGCACCTGATGTCTCAGTGTGGCATATATAATTGCATATAATATAATTATTTGGATATCTTTGTACTGTGTACGTCATGCTGTGTCATAAGGGCCTGTCCAAGCTGCAATATCTATTGCCCACATATGGTAAATATAATAGCAAATGTATGGCACATATAAGTGAAATATATGGCAAATGATGCACATTTACAAATGCTTGCAAATGATGATGCAACGATATTTATTTTCTTCAGTAGGCAATACAGTATCATACATATATTTTCTGTATTAAATACATTTGTCTATATTTGTCTTTCCATTGAAACACAATACGTACACCAGGGTCCCGATGTGTATGTTAAAAGCATGCAAATTATATCCGCATATGTTAATATTTACAGGTCTGTTTAAAGTTTTGCAAATATAACAGTTATATTCACCTTACATTTAGTGGTGTTGTTAAATAATTTCAAATCAAGATTTTCGTGTAGTGTTAGATGGCCGGAGACGCGTTCTAACGTATTTCCGAGCAATAAACAAGAAATCTTCGCCTTTGAAAATTCCATTTGTTTTGTCTGTTTTGTTGTTTCTCACCACATTGTTATTTTGTTGTTTCTCACAACAGTTTTATAACCTTGTTTCTCACAACCTTTTTCTTTAAATATTCGCAGAGTTGCTCTTAACCTCTAAACTCGCACACGAGACCTAGCCACTGAGCTAACGGCCTCAATTGCATGTTGGCTCAGGGAATAGCTCTCGTGTGCGGGAAGTTTTTTGGTGAGACTTTCGCGTCGCGAGGCCGGGAGAAAAATATCAAACTTGTTTGATAATTCTGCCTCGCGAGCTGAAATCCTCACCGTGTGCGACGAATGTAGCCTAAGCCCAGCGCACACGAGAGCTATCCACTGAGCAAATGGCCTCAATATGCGCTTTAGCTCAACGGCGAGCTCTCGTGTTGTTTCAGCGCCCACGGCGAGCAAACGGTTCACCAAATTGATTTCAGCTCCTGCGGAACACTTTTGATCGATTTCACGTAAAAATGGCCTTTTTGAACAGTAGTACGTATAAATCGCGTGGAAGTAAAATGCGTTTCTTTGGCCGGCCGAACAATATGGCTTAGCTGTTAGCTTACGTTCGCCGCACACGGTGAGGATTCCGCCTCGCGAGGCAGAATTATCAAACAAGTCTGACTTTTTTCTCCCGAACTCGCGAGGCGAAACCTCACCAAAATCTGCCCGCACACGAGAGCTAGCCCGTGAGCCAACAGGCAATTGAGGACGTTGGCTCAGGGGATAGTTCTGGTGTGCGCCGGGTTTATCAGCTCAGCCGTTTTATTCGACCAGGCAAGACACGCCTTTTTTCACGTGATTCATACGTACGACTATTCAAAATGGCCATTTTTATAGGGTTTTTCGCTCTACTCTATCGGCCTTTGTCTTGTTCTTGTTTTGTGTCTTTTTTGTCGAAAATATTGGGGGGCCATTCCGCCACCCCCCCTCCCCGTTCTGCCTGGCAATCGTGACCGTGGGGCGAGTTGTGGTGACGACGCGTTGTAGTCACTGGGTCAAAGTTGTTCCTTTTATCAGCTTTTGTCATTTAACTACCGTAACCCAAGAATGGTTATGCCTAGGCTAACGTACCTTACACTGAGAACATAATTGGGCTTCAGCTAAAATTGGCATTGTAGTCATCATGCGTGTATGTACGTGATATGCCCATCCATGTCTATCATCACCACACTGTCTCAAGGATGTAGATGAGTACCAAACTTAAATCACATAGGCATACTATAATGAACTAATGAATGAATTAGTAATAAAACTGAAGAAATCAAGTGATGCAATTAAAGCGATGAACAGATCAGGGGCTATTAACTGAGAGACCCCTGCAGCGTTTGTGTGAGAGAACTGGTACCTAAACAAACATATATTCACCAAATAATCTCACTTGGAGAAAGAATCGATTTTTTTACTGAATAATTTTTTTAAAAAATATTGATGGATAACAAGCCTCTCTTTAGCACACTACTTACTTGAAAGTCCTGTTAACATTTATATATACAATTTTCTGGATTTATAGTATGCAATTAAGAGAGTTACTCTGTATAAGTAATCCAGGATAGCGGCACTAATCCAGATCTATTGCGAAATATCGACTGCTTGAACGCTAAAACATCAGGAAAGTCACAAAAAACAAGGAATACGGCTTGGGTTTCTGGTGTCAATTTCTGTTGTGACCTACAAGTTCAAGGTTGCTCAACATGTAGAAATACTATCAATAGGCTGTTGTAAACCAGATCTGTTTCAATTCTTTCACATATCGCCTGACTATACGCCGTTGATGGACATAGTCCGCTGAATACTGTCTGGAAGTGGCGGGCATAATGTTTGCAACAACATGTCCATCTTGAATACGTGGAACTTTCCGGTGTTATTTTATCTGACCAGTACTCCCTATGTGTTTTACTTCCTCAGGCATTTATGGGGGAACAGTTTGGGCTGGACAGTCAACTGAACATAACCAGGAAAGCCCGTGGGTTCGAAAGCCACTCCGTGGATCAGCGAGTTGACGTATGTATAGGACTACTCCTTTTTGATGATTTACGCTTTGAGAGGTTTGCGTTCGGTTTGAAATCTTCTGTGTGCGAATTTCTTGTAAAAAGTGCAATATTCTCATTCTTTGGTGTATCGTGCCGATGTAAACCACTATCTCATCCTTACTGTGCACAAACAGTCGACAAAGATTAATATAGGCACACTGGTGTGTAGCTGATAAATTTTCTCACAGTTGTGTGTACATTTTGTAAACAGTAGCTTTGACAGTGTGTGCTTACTTTGTAGGAGGCTTTAACGACTCTATGACCCATCCTCACTGTCAACTGCGGTCAACCCACTCACGTTTGGCAAACCAGGCTATTTCCGATTTACAAACTCTTTGATACTTGCCCCCTTAATGCGCAATAGAAAGTTTGCAATGCGTGTCATACGTGGCCGTGTTGATGGAATCCTGAGTCATCATTACAAGCGTTTGCATCCGATTAATCCCATAACAGAGATTAAAGAATTCCCCTTCCTGGATGTCCTACTCATCTGAGTGAACACGAACACCAAATCAGGATGTATCGTATACTCTTTCACACACGCTCACACACCGACCAATACATTAATTACCACTCCGACCAACTCATACAAGCGATGAGCGAGATAATCAGCACGTTAAAATACCGTCACGGTGGAAAAACTACTACACGCAGAAGATTTTTTATACAAAACCATCAGTGATAGGTACGATTTTTCAGTCCTCACGTTTAGACACAGTATTGTATCCAGTAGACTATAACTCAGCTTTTCGTGGCGCTTACATAAAAGATGGTCCCACAGTTTGGACTCTTGCCTAAATTGTAATGTTAAAACCATCATGGAGTCCCGGTTAATTCAGCTTGGTGTGAATGGAGAATTGATACAAAATGTTAACCAGAGGTGTTAGCCAGATAACGGGTATTAGTAGAATTAGTATAAAATTAGTACAAATTTACAAAAATATGATAATCGCAACAGTTGTTCAACACAAAGGCGAGACTCAGCATGATCTGAATATGAATGTTTCAATCCCCATATTTATCCATGTAGGTTTTAGGGGCAGATCCAACAAACTTCAAGTCACATGATCGAATATTCGCATGAGCACGTGATCTCCGACATATTCAAAAATGCAGAACTCGGCCGATCCCATGCATCTGGGCGATACTGTATACTTTATTGCATGTCTGTTTAGAGATGCTATAAATATTCACTTACGATAATGGAGGCGCGGTAATGTCAACCGACAAACTATATCCCACGAAAACGGGGATAATGATGGACCGGGCTGAGTAAACTGACCTGAATGCTGCGACCATGAGGCCTGCTTCTCAATACAGGAAGATCCTCGTACGTTTCTCACTTACGATGAGAGCAGAAATGAGTTAACTGAGAAAACAAAAACTGGTAAGGGAATGATTACCTATGTTTAGCATAGGTCGTCCCGAGAATAGACGTCCAAGATATGCGTGAACGCTGTATTATTACCGTAAAAATAAAGAGATTTGGTGAAGCAAAGTGCATGGACATGGACAACCTATATATAGACCACATTCTAAACAAGATATACCTAGGCGTACCAAACTCAAACAATATACAGATATCTGGTCGGTGCCCGTAACTTATTTTCACAGTCTTGACCATTGGCTCAAAGCCCACTTTATTTTGGAACAAAAATAAAATAAGCTACACAGAGGAAAACATGTTACAGTATATCAAATGTAACTTGGTCATGGGGAGTTAATCTGATAATCTGGATGATCCCTGTATTACGACATCAAGAATGAATAACTTCGGCGGAGTAAAACGGACTATGGACAACCTATGGACCATGGGCTCACCAAACTTACACGATACACAGGTCAAAGTACACTTATCCCGCATTATTATTGTTTTGTTTGTTTGTCCGTCTGTTAAACTTTGCTTGTTGTGCGATATATCCAGTTCTCTGTCTTGGATTGGTACCAAACTTTGGGTATACCTTAACCATGGGTCAAAGAGGAACCATATTCATTTTGAGGTCAAATGTCATTTTCACTGTGATTGAAAATACAGTAAATCATTGAAAATTGTTGTGTTTATGGTAAGCAAGTTCAGAGCCAATGATGATTGTGTTGACAATAAGTCTCTCTGCCAAGATTTACCGAATGGCATTGCATGTTTGGTTAGTCCAGTATAACATGACACCAGGCTTTCTTTTTTAATATGTTGTTGTTTACTGACAAGCCTGGTAGTCACGTCGGTTTTCATAGTGAACACAAATCAAACTACCACACCCAACATATGAGCGGGAAAAATGGCCCAAAATTAAAAAATAAAGAATTTCCCTGCCACTCACGTTCATAATTTCAAATACCAATACCCACTGCATACATATCACGTAATTTCCAACTCTGACACGTCCAATAACACGAGAGTGCACCCTGTACATCTGGAGGCTTTCCTTCGTGCGATGAATTTGCTTTCGCAATATGGCGATAATAGGAAATCTGACCCTTGTCCTTACATGGGTATATGACGTACTCGCTGAACTCCTCACATAGTACGCAGGTCTTGAAAGAAATCCCTTGCGCACAAAGGGGCCTTCTGTAATTATCATACGTATTTATATATTGGTGAAAAATCCTTTGCTGTCTTTATTCCATTGTACCAGTTTGATCGCAACACCGCCTGTTTTATTGTTATTCAATGATACTCTGTAACATAATATGATAATTCCAGAAGGCCCGTTTGTGCGCAAGGGATTTCCCTCAAACCTTGCGTACTATACCAGGAGTTTTGTGACCACGTCATATACCTATTGTCGCCATATTGCGAAAGCAAATTCATCGCACGAAGAAAAGCCTCCAAATGTACAGGGTGCACTCTCGTATTATTGGATGTGTCAGAGTTGGAAATTACGGGATATATATGCAGTGGGTATTGGTATTTGAAATTATCAAGGTGAGTGGGCAGGGGAATTCTTTATTTTTTATTTTGGGCCATTTTTTCCCGCTCATATGTTGGGTTTGATTTGTGTTCACTATGAAAACCGACGTGACTACCAGGCTTGTCAGTAAACAACAACATATTAAAAAAGAAAGCCTGGTGTCACGTTATACTGGACTACTGTGTGGTCCGTTCCTCTTGCATGTTAGCACAATATCTCTTGAAGGAATATAGCCATGCTTTCTAAATTCATATAACATATGCAACTGGCGATGGGCCAGAAGCCTAATGAAGATGCCTGACCTTGACCTATTTCATCTAGGCCAATTTTTAGTATTGGTGATAACTTTTGCAGAATGACATCTAAGCTCTCCATATTCGTACTACATATGCAACCGATGATTGATTATAAGCCTTTCAACTTTGATTGATCTTGGACTATTTTTTTCAAGATCAAATTTCAGATATTGCAGTATCTCGATCATGGTTCGGCTCTTCAAATTTGCACCAAAGTACAACTGGCGATTAAATAGAAGCCTTGTTTAAAGGGTTATATTTAGGTATGCTCGGGAGTATATTGAAGCCAATAAGACTCTTGTTGCAGATTACAGACACAGTATTTGATGGAGTGAAGGTACGAATTTACCGACCAAAGAAGGAGCCTAACACAAATCTGCCTGCCCTAGTGTACTACCATGGTGGGGGCTGGGTTCTCTTAAGTGTTGGTAAGTCACGATTTTACATATGGGTTTTAACTTTCCTATTTTTTTTTTTAAGTTCAATGTTTTTTTCTTCTTTTACTTCAATCAAAGCGAATCCATCTTCAGGCAACTTGCAACTCTTCGGGCATTTGGGCAAGTCTGTTTAGTCTACAAACTAAAAGGGCACCCAAATTTCCAATATTTGGTTTTGCAGGTATAATGATTAAATATGACCTAAACTGAGCGATACATTTTATTCTATTTTATTCTGTAACCCTGTTTTTGCACAATCCGGATCATTAGAATATGGCTTGGATTGACCTTACTGTGAACGTGTGTGAGAAATCTTTCATTGGTCGCAGATTGTACTGCATACATTCTTTTTAGTGAAACAATAACACGAAAAAAATCCTGTATGTGACAGGTCTCATTAACATGAGACGTAAATTACAAGCGTCTAGTCCGTCATTCATAATCCAGCCGTCGTCCATTAGAGAATATTCGCGTCCATAATCCAAAGACCTATTTCATATTCCATATAACAGTATTAGCACCAAATTCAAAAAGACAATCCTAGTATACATAAACATAAGCTTGTTTCCTGCAAGAGAGAAGCGGTCAACAGTTTTCAATGATGCCGGCAAGACATCATGATGTTCCAAAAATATCAAATCCGTATCGCTGATCCGCTGGTAGGTCTGATGGCATGGCTATGTTGTCGACGTCCATGAATCAGATAACCGCTTCATGGTTCCTCAAAATAAGATTGTTTTATGATATTTTGGGCATGTCTAGGCATTCTCTAGATCACAGAGATTGCACATATAACAGTCTGGATAACTTCGCGGGAGTTGGACACATTAAATACAAACATCTAATCCGTCATTCGATATTCAGCCGTCGTCTATCAAAGAATTGCCGCGTTCATAATAAAAAAAAACAGCATCCGCATGTGTCCGGTTAAATATACCCAGATAATTTAAATCGGAGGACGATAAATGAACCTTAACCTCACTGAACAGAAATCTATTTGATTTCGGTGTGGTACACTGTCACAACACAAACTGGTCGGCTATCGACAGCCGAGATCGGTTATCGATATCTAGATGCAAACGACTCCTGAAACATATCATCGCCCACTGTACTCATATACCGGGCAAATTAGCACGGGCCAAAGATTTAATTTGAACGGTTTTGCGCAGAGGAGAAATAGGAGTTGCCCCCGAACCTGAGGCCCATCATGTCTTTGAGACAAGTCCGTGTTGATAAAAATGGGACTTGAGTTACCAGCATTTTAATCAGACTGCGGCCAGATTAAACGTAACATACAAAGGTGATGGAAAAAGATGCGTACTGGCAAAAGATTATATGACCCCACAGGCCAATATCACACCACAAGAACCAAAAATGACCCCCGAGATGATGTGTATCTCAGTCACGCTTTTACTGTAGCTGTTGATGTAGATATGTCCACACGGCCCCTAGCACCGGCTTGAGTGTTATTGTATACAAATTTCGGAGAGCAGTGATGTAATAGCCCTATTAAGTGATCTGATGGAAAGCGATAATCTATGTGACCGTTAGATAGAATAAACAGCCCAAACGAAGAAAATATCAGTAGAATGTAACATATAAAGGTGGCGAAAAAGTCACCACAAAATGTCACTGAATGCAACACTGCTATACTCAGATGCAATCGCCCAGCATATTTGGATTTGATTATGAGCAAATTCACATTTTGTATTTCTTAAGGGGTTAGTGATGGGAGAGTTGTTGATTGTTACAGAGTAGTTTGGAAAATACTGAAAATGGTATGCCTGAAGATACTGATAATGTATGTGCAGTGCAATTATATCCTAGATTTGTGTAAATTTTAAATAGTGAGAGTGCAAGCTTCAAACACAACAATACAGTGAAAAACGTAGCATTTAAAGAGGCTGTGTCATTTATCTCTAAATTATACATACTATCGAAAAAGCTCCTGCAGAATACAGAACAAGAAAGTTTACCCTATTTATATTGGTGAAGCTTACTATTTTTTAACTACAATTGACAATGAATTATAATCAACTTCACAAATTTATCTTTATGCATCAGTAAACAATCAGAACAGGAATTTGAATACACCTCATTGTCATCTGTATGGCTAAAAATTAATGGCCTTTATCAATATATATATATAGGATAACCTATCTTGCTCTGTATTTTGCAGGAGTTTCTTGTATTGTGTACAAATTAGATTGACCGAAAGTGACCGTCTAATGGTTAGGTTTCGCTTGAACGTTGTGTTGTGTTTCACTAAGTGCAGTGCACCAACCACCACACTGGGGCATAAATATACTCCAGCCACCAGTCAGATTTTCCGACAGGATTCCCACACAAGCAGCATACTCCCTAAAGTGACATATATTGTAAAAGCTATTTCTGAAAACCTTTCACTTCTCTAGAATAATAATGCGTTGTGGGGAGGTTGGCACTGTACATGCATTTTCGTGACTTCCAAGCATATGCTTTTCAGCACTTTACAAAATACCCCGTAAAAATAACAACAACAATATGGAGTGAACCCCTTCATTGAAACAGCGGTGGCGGAAGCTCCGCGCTCCTAGATGGCTGTAGACGCAATCTGGCCGATTTCCGGCATATAAAACGACATATCCTGACTATATAATCAACTGCATTTTGAGATTGTTTTCGTGATTTTTCTCGTCATTTAAAAGAATAATTGAGTTGATAATTTTGAATGTAAAAATAGTATTTTTCCTTTCCAAAATTCGAACTATACGCAGTGATCTCGAAGAAATTAACATTTCAGCAGAGGGTTGGAGAGCGCTGACACGTTTGGAGAGAAAAGTATGAACACAAAGAAATAATATGAAACTAAGTTTTAGCTTGATTTTGAACTTTTATGAATCAGCTAATCGTCCAATAAAGCTAATGCAATTTCTATGTAAATTAACATCTAAAACAGTTATTGGTCATTGCGAACGGAACAGAAGTATGAGCAAATCAGAGCACTTTAAACCAAACAGCAACGTGCCCCTCCAGTGCAAAGTCGCCGCTCTCTGAAAACCTAGCCTACAGGGCGGCGCTACGCTCATACTATTCAGCTTGTATCACTGACGTCCCTACTATCCTTGTTCCCCCCGCTGATTCACATCGCCAAGTTCGCGCCCCTTGGCCGTAAGAGGGCGCTTTATCTGGTT
>JAVTVY010023388.1:0-89735 GCA_036873755.1 Hanleya hanleyi
TACAGTCCGAATAATAACGGACTGAAATTTATTTTTGAACCCGGGAATGTTACTAATTTTTCTCTCTCAGTAATTAATATTACAGCCCGAATAATAACGGACTGAAATTTATTTTTTTATTTTGTGCTTTTGATAGAAGTTATAACATTACAGCCCGAATTATATACGGACTGAAATTTATTTGAACCAGCACAGGGATATATATGTGTGTGTGTGAGATCTGGTGTTAATTTTTTGTGCTTTTTTAATGTTAGAAGTTTCCCCTTTCGGAAAGATGAGGTGGTTCTTAAAAGAACCGTTGAAATATGTAAGCGATTACATCGTTGAGAGGGCCTGTTGGCGTTGTCTTCTCTCAGTACACACGGGACATGTCAAGGTTATTAATTCACACACTAGGGGTTTGTTAGCATCCGCACACGCTGGTATTTGGGCATGTCGATGAATACAAGCTACACACAAGGCTTGGTGTCCACAGGGGGAAATAGCGTATTTAGCGAATTGGTTACTGCATTCCACGCAGTGTAAATAGAAGACTGCTTGGCGTTCTGTGTTGGATCCCAGTGTTGTTGTTGTTATTGCGGAAATGTAGTGGATCACGTCTTGGTTTTCTTTTTGGCTTATTTTTCTTGTATTCTCTCTTATTCTCTTTTTTCTTGCGTCCTTCCTGTTTTTTCTCTCCTCTTGCCTATTTCTATTGATTCTGACGTCTTTCCTGTTTTTTCTCGCGTCTGTCCTCTTTCTTCTTCTTAAGTCTTTCCTCTCTCTTTTTCTTGAGTCTTTCTTTTTTTGGAGTACTGTGGTTTTTAAGTGCTCCTCCCTCTTCTCCTCCTCATCTTCTCCTTCTTCTGTATCTGTATCGGTTCCATCTGTATCGGTTCCATCTGTATCTGTATCGGTTCCATCTGTATGGGTTCCGGTTTCTTCTTCTTTTTCTTGTGCCGTTTCTCCTGCTTTTTCTTTAGCTTGGGGGCTTTGTTGTTGTGGTTTCAACATAGTTTCTAACACGCGGTCTATGTCGTCAAAACGTTGGTATTCATCCGGTGTGGCTGCTAGGAAGAAGTTACTAAGCTGCGATGTGGCTGGGGGGTCACTAAGATGAGGTGTGGTTGGTGGAGGGTAGTGCCGGGCTTGAGGTGGAAATAAGTCTTCCATTATAGCATCCAACCATGGTTCGTCATGTACCATATTAATGCCCAACAGTTGTACTTCATTATCATGATTTGTGTCAATATCCATGATTTCAGCCAGGGGTGACTCCATGACTGGAGCGCTATTTATAGTGTAAGGCGCGGACCGTAGCGAAAACGTTCTATTCTATTTTCTACAGCTACGCTGAACAAAATATGTTTGTGTTTCTTTCCCAATTTTAAACGGCTGTGATTTTGCAATAAATGTCAGTGCACGTATAAATTTTATTTCCAATTGAACTCAGGCAACTCATGGTGTAGTATTTAAAAAATTTAGCAGCCTAGCGCTAGACTAAGCCATTATTTTTAATGAATTTATCGATTTTAAACCCATAAGGTTATAGTACGGTAGTGTGGAAAACCCGGTACACTGGAAATAAATGGATTTTCCTGGCTAAAAATACGTCAAGACTATGGCTTACAGCCTTATAATATTTCCCTGAAAATTGTAACGGGTTTATCGAAATAAAACTAGGAAATTTTTTATACTTGGGCAATGGTAACACAGCACTATACAGTGTGCAAGCATATCTTGCACTCACTCACACCGGCCGCCATTTTAAACCCACCACCCACCACCCACCCACAGCCGCCATCTTAAACCCACCACCCACCACCCACCCACAGCCGCCATCTTAAACCCACCACCCACCACCCACCCAGCCGCCTAGACTATAAATAACGTGTAGTATGTTGACATTTATTCACAAAATACAATCATGGGTACAAGACGAGCACTGTTCACCCACCACCCTAGAGATCCTAGAGAGATGGTTACCAGTGAAGATGATGGTGGAATCACCCTAATTACAAGCTTTCAGCAGGTTATTACGGACGAAGCCATGATACGGCGAAATGAAGAAGAACTGGAAGAACTCCGGCGAGATGTAATAGCAGAAGAAGAAGATGCGAGGTTGATAAGACGAAGTCGAGAACAAGACCAAGAAATCAGCAGGATGGATGCCATAGAAGAAGATGAGGAAGATGAGGAAGATGACGATATAACTGATGGGGAACAAGAAGAACTTCCATGGTTAAACAGTAATAGACCTCCAACAACTACAACGACTACACAAACGCCAATTATAACGACGTCGGCTTCCGAAACTCCGATTATAATGACTTCGGCTTCCCAAACAACACCACAACCATGCTCTTTACAACCATGCTCTTGGGCCGAGGTAACCCGCCTCAACGAACAGATTAACGGCATGAGACAAGACATGAATCAAATGGACGCTGAGATTTCAAGACAGGAAAAAAAACTACATAAGGAAGAAAAAAAATCAAGGTGCAGCGTGTGTACAGACGAAGATAGCTTGTACGCTGTATTGCCGTGTGGGCATTTATGCATCTGTAAAGATTGTTGGGTCACGCTAACGTGTGTAGGAGACATGTGCCACTACGCTGAAGCAGGTGAAAAACATTTAAAAATCAAGTGTCCAATCTGCAGGAAGCATGTGGGTGGAATAAAAAGAATCTACCGCTCATAAAACAAGTGTCGTAACACTTAAAAAAAAAGCCCTTTTCAGGGCTGCCCCATATTTCCGAAAGAGGAAACTTCTATCAAAAAGCACAAAAAAATTAACACCACCTCCCATCATCCTCCTGCCCTATGAAAAAAAATTTTAAATTTTTTTTACAATTTTTTTGAAATTATTGAAAAAAAGGGGAGAAGGGGGAAGGGGGGAAGGGGTTGAAAAGTGGGCGGGGCTGAATTTTTTTTTTTTAAATTTAAAAAAAAAGAAAAAAAAGAATGAACACTAACAACCATTTTTTTAATTTTCTACTATTTTTTTTACAATTTTTTTGAAATTATTGAAAAAAGGGGGAAAGGGGGGAAAGGGGGGAGGGTGTGGTGAAAAGGGGCGGGGCTGAATTTTTTTTTTAAATTTAAAAAAAAAGAAAAAAAAGAATGAACACTAACAACCATTTTTTTAATTTTCTACTATTTTTTTTACTATTTTTTTGAAATTATTGAAAAAAAGGGGAAAGGGGGAAAGGGGGGGAGGGACGGTGAAAAGGGGGCGGGGCTGAATTTTTTTTTTTTTTTTTTTTAAATTTAAAAAAAAAGAAAAAAAAGAATGAACACTAACAAGCATTTTTTTTAATTTTCTACTATTTTTATTAACACAAATAGAATGAACGTGTTCACCAGGGTATTGAATTTTAATACAATTATATCTGAGTATTGAATTTTAATACAATTAACAGTAAAAAAACTCTGAATTTTTAATACAATTATACGCTCTCAAGTCACTTCAATGAATGTGTAGGAATACGGTAAATGTTTTTCAACACTTGTTCAATAGTTCTGCATTTAATACAATTAACAGTAAAAAACTCTGAATTTTTAATACAATTATACGCTCTCAAGCCACTTCAATGAATGTGTAGGAATACGGTAAATGTTTTTCAACACTTGTTCTGAACACTTGTTCAATAGTTCTGCAACAAGACTTGTTTGAACTCATCATCGTCTTTCCGTCCCTGGTGCACGTAAATGTAGGTAGTAATCTCTTCACGTGGAATTTTGGGAGGGCAGGCAGCTTCCACTGCCAGGGCAATTTGCGTCTCGGTCACGGTCTGTAGTGCCTCAGTGATGCACGCGTATGAGGGTACACTAGTGTCCACACACGTATGCTTGTCTATCGGACTGTTATTTTCACAGCCTGCGCATTCTTGGATACGCAAGTGTGGAATGCGAGGTCTGATTAGATCCAGGACTGTGTCGATGTACTTCTTATAAATATAGTGAGACACCTGGTAGGCCAGGGCTTGACGAATTGTACTTGCGAGACTCTGCAACTTCCGCCAGGCCGTTAATTTCAAGGTGACACCCTGAGGACAAGGAACAAGCTCTTGCGTATCTAACCTCATTTTCCATTTACGAATATGCACCAGGAGCTGGTCGTTGAAATAAGCACAGCTGACAAAGGTGTCGTCACCCACAAAAAATTTCGCTTCGTCACTCCCCTGGTCGCGAATAACCGCATCGATGACGTAATCAAGGGTCTCCAGTTTTTGCCAGGTGTGTAAGTTCATGGCAATATGCCTACCGGGTCTGTCGTTAAAGCCCGATGCATTAAAATGCACTTCTTCGTCTTTCACACTCACAGTTAAATAGGCTGAGAGCTCCCAAATGTCCGTGTGGGCTGCCTGGTAGGCCTGCTGTATAATGTTATTGATATCCTGCACAGACATAGGAAGTTGCATCTCTTCTTTCACAGGCTCAGGCACTTGCTGGGGTACTGGCTCATCAAGCATTGGCTCAGGTATTTCTAAAGGTGTTAGTCGGGGCCGTTTGGGTCGTCCAGCGCGTTTGGCAGGTGTACTCTCTGGGGTAGTGTGCGTACGTTTGCTAGCTGTACGCTCTTCGGTAATGTCCATGACTAAGATATCATCATCTACAAGGGGAATTTCAAGTAGATCTGCTAGTTCTTCATTTCCCGTCTTCTTCAGCGCCTCCACGAAGGCTAGAAATGCATAGGGGCCACGGCGCAGTAGACCGTCGATGAAAGCTCTGTTTTGTCGTGAAGGGGTGTTCTCCGCCATGATATCTTCGACACCCTGTTTCAGGAGTATGTTATCGTCCATAAGCAGATCACATAATTCGGCCGCATGCTGCATCTCATCAATGAGGCGAACACGGTTCTTTTGAAGCGTCACTAGGTCGGCTGAATTCATCATGACTACGGGCTCAGGCTGGTGAGTAACTGCTACGGCGTAATAGTCTGGTGAATTTGCACTGGTAAAATGAAATATAGTAAAAGGTTCTCCACAGCTCATACAAAACAGGCAAGCAGGCAGGCAGGCAGGCAGGCTGATCAGGTCAGGTAAGTCAGAGTGCTACGCAGGGTAGTGCAATGAATACACCCCTACCCTAAAAATGGACTCCTTTATACGTTTTTCTACAATCCGCCATCTTAAACCCACCACCCACCACCCACCCACAGCCGCCATCTTAAACCCACCACCCACCACCCACCCACAGCCGCCATCTTAAACCCACCACCCACCACCCACCC
Organism: Hanleya hanleyi; assembly: GCA_036873755.1. Classification (NCBI taxonomy): domain Eukaryota; kingdom Metazoa; phylum Mollusca; class Polyplacophora; order Lepidopleurida; family Hanleyidae; genus Hanleya; species Hanleya hanleyi. Next base: position 5,216 of record JAVTVY010023388.1, read on the forward strand.
ACAGCCGCCATCTTAAACCCACCACCCACCCACAGCCGCCATCTTAAACCCACCACCCACCACCCACCCACAGCCGCCATCTTAAACCCACCACCCACCACCCACCCACAGCCGCCATCTTAAACCCACCACCCACCACCCACCCACAGCCGCCATCTTAAACCCACCACCCACCACCCACCCACAGCCGCCATCTTAAACCCACCACCCGCCACCCACCCACGCCGCCATCTTAAACCCACCACCCACCACCCACCCACGCCGCCATCTTAAACCCACCACCCACCCATCCACCAAACACACCACGTGACATCAATACTCGCTTCTGATTGGATGAAACATGACGTCACAAAGGTCATATGCAAATTTCTGAGGTCAGTAGGGTCTGTCTGACGCTTTGTATACTACTGACATCTAACAGAGAATACATTATTTATTTTTAATGTTTACACGGCCAATCACAAAAATATATTCAGGTTTCCAATAAAATTTTGAAAATACAGATTTTTTGTCAGTCAAACTAAGGTAAGGGGCAGGAAAGTAAACTCTGTCCTTAAAAATGAATCACTGGAATTTGAACCACTAATGCTCAAAATAATAGAAATTTCAGTTAAACTCCTACATGTATGACTTTGTGACAAAAGAGATGATTACAATTTCGACATCGTAAACTATCCCTTTCTGGACAGTAATATTCCAGTGGGACCTGCATATGGCGTATACATATCTCGCTTAGTAGAATTTGCTAGATCCTGTGTTAAATGTGACGATTTTAATCAACGTCACAAAACATTGTTGCAGAAACTTATAAAACAGGGTTATTCCACCAAGCGCCTCCACTCAAAGTTTCTCAAATTTGACGATACATATCGCATGCTGATAGCAAAATACGAACGTAGCGTGCAAGATCTATGGCGCTACGTTTCGTAACTTGTGTCTAATTCCGCTTAACCCGGGGCTAGGGGCCGTATGAACCCATGTACTTCAAGATCCTCATGGTACTCATATGAACAGTCACAATCAAAGCGTGACTGAGATACATCATTCTTTAGATGACGACTTTACAACGATTATTATGGATTAAGAATACTGATCAGCGATACGGATTTGATATTTTTGGAACATCATGATGTCTTGCCGGCATCATTGAAAACAAGCCTATGTTTATGTATACTATGATTGTCTTTTTGAATTTGGTGCTAATACTGTTATATGGAATATGGAATAGGTCTTTGGATTATGGACGCGGATATTCTCTAATGGACGACGGCTGAATTATGGATGACGGACTAGACGCTTGTAATTCAAAAGCATTACACATATTTCCACTGACCCAGTGTTTATTCATTTTGTATTCTTCCTTCACACTGGATAATGAGTAGGTGAAGAAACAGGAAACATGAATTTCATTTTCGTGGTCTAATACAATAAAACTTTGAAACTGCTATCGATCAGCTTTGAATAATATTATACGGGTTCACTAAAATATCTCTATCCCATTATTCATTATTCATGTATGTTGTTCGCTGTGAACAACATCAACACAACAAGGAAATACCTTACACTTCAGCTTAGAACCCAGGATGATATGCTATAAGCTTACTGAAACAGACTATGTATATAGCAAATGATATTCCCTAGCAAAAAAAAACAAATTTCAGATACATGTAGGCTGTATTGTACTGGTAGCAGTCTGATATAATGTATTCCAAATTCCGTACTATTTAAACATTACTGAATACCAAATTTGTATTTTAAAATGTTTGCCATTCGCAGTGAATAGCACTCTTTAATTAATAGCATGAGCACTGCTAATTATTTTTGAAAATATATTTATTTTATATTTAACCTAATCAAATCCTGTATTGCTTTTGGCCTTTGTTGTGTAGGAGAATGAATAACAATTAAAAGAGAATATATTTCCAAGACGAGTGAATACCTGAGTGGAATAAACAATTCAATTCATCTTGTTCTAATATCTGGGAGATCCAAATACTTTTGACGATACCAGTACCGATAATCCAAATTTACAATATAACTTCAGCAGTACGCTATCATCAATACCAGTACTTTAATAGCAACAATAACAACAACAACAATAACAACAAACAGCCTGTCAGTTTCACTACTGAATGTAATAAAAACTACATGTGTACCAGGGCATGATTGTTCTGAGATACACTGTTGATAAATGACGGATTATTACTTGATGGAGCTGGGTGTATCAATCAAGAAGTTGCAATTATTTAGCGAATTTTCAAATTTTCTCTGGCTTGACTGCATGAGAAATCGGCGTTTCCCCAGAAATGTATATTTTTCTTTTATAATTTTTCCGAATTATCAGAAAAATAATACATAAACTGTTTGCTTTGAGAACCATTCAAAGATCTCACCGTGGCCGTAGCTGTGATGTCGCTTTTCAGGAACGATAGAGGAAAACACTGTGAACCAGCGTATAGACCTTTTCACCACGGATTCGGTAAATTTCGCGTCCATTCGGAGAAGCAAAAACATGTGATCATCAACAACCAATCGTTTGCTGGTGGGTTGACAACCTCATCGTTTTCTGTGTGCAGATTTGTCTCTACCATAACAGAGGTATGTAGCAAATAATTACAACGAATGATCTTTGAATTGAAAAACATTTTCTTTTGTAATAAAGCTTCTGTGTTCCAAGCTGCCATAAGTCTGCAACCGTCAGTGTATCTTTTGTTGTAATTTATGATCTTTTATCGGCAATAATTTCAAGAAATAGTGTCATTTCCGGTTGTGATCTCCAGGCAGAGGTCGCAGCACAGACAAGATTTGGCGCGAGATACAAAATGACGACAGCGTCATTGACGAACGCCTTCACAGCATCATTTATTGATTTGAAGGAGGTTTATGGGAGAGGCCATATTCCACAATCACTCCAGCATTTCAACATTACAAGTATTATTTCGTTTTTTTGTCGAGTCAGGCCATGACTACAAGTCTGGAGGTGAAACACGCACGCTGTTGGCTGCAAGGTTCTCTTTTTGCATTTTTTACAGCCCACCAGCAACTAGTTATTTCATTGGTCGAGTCCAGCGTGCAATCGGGAGTTTCCGTTGACGGCTTTTCACGTTGTCACGTCTTTCGACTATTTTCGGTATGAAAAGGTCTATACAGATGACCTGTCAATGTCAGTCCGATGATCACATCAAAACACTGTCAAAATCTAATATTCCATTCAGGAATTTCACTTCTGACGCCAAATGTTGCGTGATCGTCGAGTCAGGACGTTCGCCGGGTAAAAATACAAAGAAAACACTGTCTTTACTGTCAGATATTTGCACTTTATTGGTGCAAATCGGTGACAACACACCAGTACAGAAATCTGACAACAGCAAAACACAGCGCGCGCGCGATAACAGGCTATAACGTAAAAGTTTACCTCCGAGACCGGAGAGTTACATAGTAACAACAGCAACGTTCGGTATAACGAGTATTGGAAAGTCACAAAGTTTATAGTAATACGTGTTATAATGTCACATGCATCTTAAATAGTCACATCACAATATACAAGAAATCGCTTCTATTTTGCACATTTTCAAGGCAAGGATCAGCCCAGATGCAGCGCATATAACTAGACATTGGATTTAATTGATTTTAGAAACGAAAGCAGTTAACGTTATCAGTGATCCTAGTCAACAATTGCTGATCGAACAATTGTTCATTGCAATTTTCACATGGAGAGGAGGTAGGACAAGAAAACGGAATCTTTTAAAACGCTTTTCTGTCCGGTTCGCTATATAACACCACACCAACTGTAGTCTCCATACGATAAACACGGTCTGTCGCCACATTTCGTGTAACATACAGACTCACACGCCCATGAAGGGAAGCATTTAATAGTATGATTGTTGTGTTTTACCACCCACAATCTCGTGAAGCAAAGATACTTTCCAAGGTTAGCTATCAAAACGACCGTTCCGCTATGTACATTTCACAAAGAAGTCCGCTGTAACGATCAAGAGCAGAATACTGCCGAACAAATTCTTTATTGCGATGGAATAAATCCTTTGTCATTCTAAAAGTTATACGCTAATGTTGCAAGTTAACGCTGTTGTAAGAACCGTAATATCTACATATGGTGCATAGACCCTTACCTTAACATCAGTTGATCAGACCAAATTTCCTCTCGGTAATATTACTCCGATCACAGATAGATATTGAAAACACAGGTGTGAAGCACGTCTAAATATACCTGTATTTAGAAGGTTTGGAAATTCCAAAGTCAATCCTTATCGCTGAATGGCTGGTACATCGACAATGCCTGGATTATATTTGATTTCGTTTCTATGCTGTGTCATACACTTTATCTGATACTATTTATCCCTTTCATCTAGGTCATCTATGAGGGAATCCCCACTTTTATTCTCTGTTTGCAAACAGATATTTTCACCTTTGCATGGTGCTTCATTTGACATACCTATATATGTTCAATGGTCGATCTATTGATATAAAAATTACTTGAAGAAGGAAGTAAACCGCCCCTTTCTGTAAACATACTGGATAAAAGAAAAATACTGCTCAGGCACATCGTATATGTTTATACAGTTTTATATTATGGCCGAGAAGGGACATCGCTGTATTGTGTTAATGAATCTGGACCGACACACGGAGGCAGGATGCGAAGTCAGGACGCGAAGCGCGAAGTCAGGATGCGAAGTCGCGAAGGCAGGGTGCGAAGTGGCGAAGCCAGGATGTGAAGCGCGAAGTCAGGATGCGAAGTGCGAAGCCAGGATGCGAAGCGCGAAGTCAGGATGTTTTATTAAAATATTAAACCGTATATTGTGCATTTTTTTTGCCACTAATGAAACCTCGATTTTCTTCTCGCTCCCCACTCGAAGGATTTGATTGGTTCATTCATATATACACGCTGGGGGCAATGCGTTCATGTGGCGTCAACAATGGAAATCACGTTACCTATGGTGATGAAGGTTTGTAGGTCATGAACTGTTAAGATGAGACCTAATTAAAAGAAAGCAATACAGTTCATTCATGCAGGATGTGGAATTAATTTGGAATTAATTCATCTTTGCAGGGCTTCGACGGGTCTTGCTTAAAACACACTTGATTAAAAGGGAGCAATTCGTGCAGCATGTCGAATTTTGAATTAGTTCATCTTTAAGGAATTTCGACGGATCTTGATTAAAACACACTTGATTAAAAGGGAGCAATTCAGTTCATTCCTTCAGCATGTGGAATTAATTTTGAAAAATTTAGTTAATCTTTTCATGACTTCGGAGTTTTTCGACACTGGGGTGTTGTTGTTGTTGTTGTTTTTGTTGTTGTTACAACAATATCATGGTACTCACATAAAAACAGGAATAATGAAACCAAACGATCAAAAGCGACTAGTTGAGACGATCGATGTTTTCAGCCACAACTGGATATAACCTTCTTGGAACCTGAAGTCTGAACGAGAAAAGTTTTTGTTTCCCAAGATGGCGATTGGTCTGTACAATTCACGAGATTCCCAACTCCTAAACTTAGGGCTCCAGAATCGATTGCAAAACTAAAATACGCTAAAAACGCTAAAACGCTGTGGAACTGTGGTGTGCTGGAACAAAGAACACAAAATAAAACAATACACAATACTAAAATCTACAACGACAGGAACGAAATAAAAGACGTGCTATCTGTACATGGTCCGTGCAATTTTCACTACATCGCAGATTTCAGTAGTTCCAATGTTGTAGAGGTCACAGACAGAAATTCCCCACAGAGCTTGATTGTAAAATTGAAAAAGACATTTTTTTTGATTGTATTGATATAAATTCAGACTAAAGGTTGATAGAAAATCAGAATGAATGAATTCAGAAAAAAATTATGAATTTTTTTGGTGAATTGGTGATGACATCATGCACATGGGAATGACATTTTTGTCACATTGGCGGACCACATATTAAACAGAAATCGAACCGGCGATGGATATATAATTTCCACCTTTTTGAAAGCTACTGGAGTTACTTGTCGTAGTGAATATAAACATCTCATTTGAGTAGTTGATACCTGAGCCGTTAGGATAAGTTGATGTATTTTGTCGAAAATCAGCCCACATGTCAGCGTTGTTGTTGTTGCTGAATACAGGTCAGTCAGTCAAAAATTTGTTAGCGCTCAAATTCCCCATTTGCTACTATTGGAAATCCCGTAAATTCACGTCAGTTCGTCTTACATGAACTATATACCCAGACGAGGCCCTAAACACAGAGCCTAATCATATTTCATATATCAAAATAATTCTATGTATCTCAGGAATATTTTCAGGCCAAAACATTTGAGTGGTATATAGTTCATGTAAGACGAAGGGTCGTCTGATCGAGACCCCAAATTCAGGCCTATTCACAGCGAACATTCCAAGATATGTGTGTACAGTCTCCACCCTTATAGAATGAGGGCTACTGAGGTCAATTTGAAAATATCTTGCAGGTTCACAGCAAACCATCAAGAACAATTTTGTCAATTCATTTTATTATTTGACCAACCATATATCTGCTTCGATCACAGTATTACAAGATATTCGGTTTACCCCAACATGTGACCAAACACTTATTACATGTATACAATCCAAGAGCTGGACAAGCTGTTTACTAGGGATCTGCTATGGGTGCTTTATGTCTTACATGTATGATTCTCAATGACAAGTCAGAGAAATCGTTCAGTTAAAAATTGTCCATTTATGACTATAGTAGTAGTATAGTAAGAGCAGCACAAGTTAACTTTTCCAGGGAGGTAACTCTTGGTGCCCTTTTTTTCCAGGTTAAAGTATAGGGGGGGCCACATCGCCTTTCACCTCTGTGGCGCCTGTGGCGCCAGGTGGCGCCACCAGCTCAAGGTCACGTGGAGGTCAAAAGTAGTTCGGCAACCTTTAACCTTTGTATTCTTCCACGGTCTGGTGGTGATGCCGTCACTTCCGCGGAGAGAAAGTAGTCCCATGTCAATCAAGTGACTTCCAATGTTAATTCCTACGAAGTAGGCTACAGATCGCAAATTGTCCGGTAATGAGTGAGTGAGTGAGTCAGTCCATCCGAATCCTTTCGTCGGCAAAATAAGGAGAACAGTTGACATTAGAACCTTGATTTTTGGCATGAACGTGCATTAGGGCATTGTTACTAGCAAGTTCTGAGCTGACCGAATTCTGATGAAAATTTGATTTATAATTATTTTTTTTATTATTTATTGATGGCTCAGCGAGTACACTGTCATGCCCATCGGGAACCCTTGGCTGTATGTTTCACTGTATATATAACACAGTGGTGGGATATGCCATCCGTAATTGTTTTTATGAAATAGGAAATGCTAATTTTCCATCATTTGTTAGTGCATTTATCTACACCGCTATTACCAACTTGCCAGCCCCAATACACACAATTCAGTATATTGTTATAGATATATGTAAACTGTGGCCTTTAACGTGTATCCTATTTCACATCCAAACATTTCATCACTGACCACATCAGGCTTCAAATTCACGTCAAATTACCCACTGATGGTGAAATATCCTACATCAACCAATTAAGTCAGCCTGGTGCAATAACCCAGCAGAAGAAAGAAAGAAAGATGTGGTATCATCCTTCAGATTAGTCTGTGATCAACCGCCATAGAATATAATGTGAAACAAGAAAACCGGAATAGTACATTCATCAGATTGCCGATACCCAAAATGTTTTGTCTCATATATCTAGATAACAACGTGATGTAGAGACGCTATTTATTCGTCTTTGTATCGGTTATGCTCAGGAGAATGACATAGAATCATTATTATCTTGTGAAGAGAAGGTGTTGGTCTTGAGTTGAATTACCGTAAACTACATAAATGCTGCCTTTCTACTACATGTATAGTACTATATATAAAAATTTGTTGTATTGTTGGGAAAATAATGTCATTCAAAAAGTTGTTTTGATCCTGGACAAGGGCACTGTAAATCATTAAAGAGATGTAAATGTATTTTCACACGTAAAGCTTGAAATCTACTGAACCTTTATTATTCAATCTGTTTCCTTTAGTTAAAAAATTGTAAAATTAAATCGGCGATCGTTATTTATTTTTGGAATGAAGGCGCATTAGGAGACTGTTACCAACAAGTTCTGAGTTGACCTACTTTTGATGAAAATTTCTGCTGATTTTTGATGAAAATCACTGGCGATTCTGACTTGGGCGGTGCCCATCTTAATATAGGCAGGATTTCAACTGGGGATGGGGATTTCCAAGAGTTCAGTTCGCGTTCGAGTCCTAATGCCTACTCTACTTCGTAGGTCCTGTGACGTTAGTCACACTGCTCATGTGTATACGGAGAATGCCTAAAAAAGAGTATGGGAATAGACGTTTTGTGACCGGGGTGGGTCCCTAGTGGACCGAATGGGTCGAGTGAGATGTCAAAGTGAAGCGCTCCTCGAGGGCCATTCAGTCATGGGTGGGTGCATGTAAAATTAGGATTTCTTGCCGAAAATATAAAAAGCGAAACACGGACTTTACCCCTAAAATAGGAGAAAACCCCTATCAACTCTAGCCAAAAGGGCTAATATCGGTCCCCGGGCTTATCGGAGCCTGCCTATCAAGTGAATGGGGTGGGTGCATGTAAAATTAGGATTTTTTCCGAAAATGTAAAAAGCGGAACACGGACTTTACCCCTACAATAGGGGTCTGTATTATACAATATAACGGAAAATGCCTGTATGGGGTATGGGGATGGTCAATTTTTTTGTGGGCGTTACTATGGGTTGTGGGGTCTCGTTTTTCTCGTCTCGCCGAGAAAAACACAATGGGAGGGGTCCCGGAGCGAATCGGTGAAATTTTTGGGGAAAGTCACCGAGGTCTGTATATAGGCTCATACTGGCTATATGGGGGGAGGGGTGGTCAATTTTTTTGTGGGTGTTACTATGGGTTGTGGGGTCTCGTTTTTCTCGTCTCACCGAGAAAAACACAATGGGAGGGGTCCCGGAGCGAATCGGTGAAATTTTTGGGAAAAGTCACCGAGGTCTGTGTATAGGCTCATATAGCTCCATACTGGCTATATGGGGGTATAGGTTCAACCTGGGAAATTCACACACGTTCATTGTGATATGGGTTGTTTGGATTTGTTTTTCACGTCTCGTCATTTAGAACACGATGGGAAGGGTCTCGGAGCGCAATGGTAACATTTTTGGAAAAGTACCGGGTAGGTGTGGATAGGCCCATGTAGCTCCATACTGGCTATATGGGAGTATAGGTTCCTCCTGGGAAATCCACATACGTTCATTGTGATATGGGAAAGGTTTCGAAGCGAAACGGTGAATTTTTTGGAAAAAGTTCATCGAGGCCTGTGTAAGCTCGTAGGCCTATACTGCATAGCTATGGGGTATAGGCCCATACGGGGTGGACGTTTTGGGGTCTAGGTGAGCCCCTAATGATCCTATGGTGTCGTATGAGGTCTTATTTAGAAGCTCTCGTGGAGGAGCATCCGACTAAACTAATAGTTCGTCCGTTTTCAATATTCTGCGCATGCGCAGTCTGGCCCGTAGTATAGAAAGCAAGCATTTTGGGGGGTATGTGGGTGTGTGTTTGGGGTAGAGATGGACCGCTATGGGTCCGAATGGGTCGTGGAAGGTGTCAAAGTGAAGCTTGTGTGGGGTAGAGTCAGAATGGCGTATTTTTAAAATGCAAGTCGCGTCGATCTGCGCATGCGCAGTTGGTTGTAGTAAGTCAAGTGGCCATTTTGGGGCAGTGCAAGAAGGTATTTGGTGTCGAGATGGACCATCCTTGGTCCGATTGTGTCGTGGGAGGTGTTATCTTGTAGCTCTCGGGGTGTACATCCAGATTTGAGGGATGTTCACGTCATCGGTGACGTCACCAGTAGGAGTAGTAGCGAAAGTGGGCATTTTGGGCCAGTGAAGGAAGGTATTTGGTGTAGAGATGGACCATCCATATCTGTCACGCATTATACAGTATCTTTCCTGTAGAACACCAAATCTGTGCTGTATTATACCAAATCTGTGCTGTATTATACAATATCTGTCCTGTGTTATACCATATCTGTGCTGTATTATACAATATCTGTCCTGTATTATACAATATCTGTCCAGTATTCTGCAATATATGTTCTGTATTATACCAAATCTGTCCTGTATTATACAGTATCTGTCCTGTATTGTACCATATATGTCCTGTATTATACCATATCTACTCTGTATTATACAATATTTCTCCTCTATTATACCATATCTGTGCTGCATTATACCATATCTGTCCTGTATTGTACCATATATGTTCTGTATTATACCAAATCTGTGCTGTATTATACAATATTTGGCCTCTATCATACCATATCTGTGCTGTATTATACCATATCTGTCCTGAATTATACCATATCTGTGCTGTATTATGCAATATCTGTCCTGTGTTATACAATATCTGTCCTGTATTATACCAAATCTGCCCTGTTTTGTAACATATTTGTCCTGTATTATACAATATATGTTCTGTATTATACCAAATCTGTTATGTGTTATACAGTATCTGTCCTGTATTATACCAAATCTGTGCTGTATTATACAATATATGTTCTTTATTATACCAAATCTGTCCTGTATTATACAGTATATGTCCTGTATTATACCAAATCTGTGCTGTATTATACCATATCTGTCCTGTATTGTACCATATATGTCCTGTATTATACAATATATGTTCTGTATTATACAATCGGATATCCGTTGTCGTGAATAACAACAAGTTCAGCAATGTTCATACAGTTGATTATCCCCAATGTTACATCATACCCAGGCTGGGGGAGCCGCCCTAGGGATGTTTAGTATGTTCACAGCAAAACAAATTGAAATATCAAACGCCATGTTTTATTATTTAACGCACCGTCACATTAGGTACAAGTGTTTACTGAGCTCAAGTCAACGATCAGCATGTAGACATATAGAGTATGTACGGCATGTTATGGTATTCATCAGTGCATGGGTGAAGCATTCAGCCGATGGGGTGGTCGGTCAGCTTGGTAACGAAAAACGTGGCATTGGTCACCCTCTCTACGACCCATTGTGTGTTGGGGTGTTGTTGTTGGGCCCATTCCAAGGGATCCACGGTGTCCAGTTTCTCCAGCATCGCCTCTAGCGACGCCCGGTTAATGATGGTAAACGGTTGGCCAAATACCCGGATGTTACTGCTCGGGTAAAAATATCGGGCTTGGTCTGTGTCCTTATGCTGCAGCACATAACCAAACGCCAGATTCAACTTGAAGGCCGTAGTTTGATCGTTGAAGATGGCTTCCACGTAGCTGCGTAGACGGGCGAGGTCGGTCAGTCGGAAATTGTAGATATCTTGAATAGGGCGATGACGGTAGAAACAGTGCCGGATCATGGGCCAATGGCGCCAATAGATGTCGCTCACTGGATTGTCTTCGTGTAACAGATCGCTAGGAACATTTATGGGTTCGTCCACGAAGTGTACTTTGCCCTCCACGTCGTACAAAATCTGGCCCATGGTCTTGTCGTCGGAATTTGACTGTTGAATTAGGGCGACATCATCATTGGCCCTCGTGCGATGGGTGGGAGTTCCCCCTGTCTCGATATTGGTGCCTACGGGCTCTTCTACCTGCAAACGTGGCTGCGGAACAGGGTGTCGTGTGCGTTGGTATCGCAGCAACTGACTGGTCAGTTTGAAAAGCCGACCACATTCTTCGCATGGACGCTTGGGTACTTCATGGCGTGCACGTGTGTGGCGCTGTAAATGATCCGGGCGCTGAAACCACAGTGTACATATCGTACAGCTATACCGGGCGGTTCCTTCGTGCTTGGTAGCCTCATGGCGGCGCAAGTCGTGCAGACGAGTGAATGATTTCGAGCACGTAGTACAAGTGAACATCTTAGTGGTTGACAGAGTGTCTGATGAAACGGTTAGGCCGCTTCCCTTTTATAGCACGCTAGCTGGTGATCTATTTTTAGCACACTCTACCCCAAGTCGAGGATCGAGTCTGGTGTACTGGTGTACGACTGAGCCGCATTGCGCGCGCGCGTGTGTGTGTGTGTGTGTGTATGTGTGTATGTGTGGGCTGTGGATTTTACACCCGGGATCTTGTCAACATCCGGGTTTTCAAGTGGGTTTTTCCCGTCGTTACTCCGTCTCTCATCCGGATACTGTGGTTTTACATCTGGGTCCCCATCTTACAGCCGGGTTTTTGACACCTGTTGACCTCAATAATTTGCATATGACCTCTGTGAGGTCACTTCTGCTTCCGTTCACGTGACCGGAACTGACCTTTGGCCCCTGCGCGCAATTTTTATTGTTTTGTCTGCGCGCGCAACGGCCAAAGGTCAGTTCCAGTCACGTGAACGGAAACGGAAGTGACCTCACAGAGGTCATATGCAAATTATTGAGGTCAACAGGTGTCCAAAACCCGGCTGTAAGATAGGGACCCGGATGTAAAACCACAGTACCCGGATGGAAGACGGAGGAACGACGGGAAAAACCCACTTGGAAACCCGGAGGTTGACAAGATCCCGGATGTAAAATCCACAGCCCACACATACACACACACACACAGACGCGCGCGCGCAATGCGGCTCAGTCGTACACCAGTCTCGATCCTCGACTTGGGGTAGAGTGTGCTAAAAATAGATCACCAGCTAGCGTGCTATAAAAGGGAAGCGGCCTGGCCGTTTCATCAGACACTCTGTCAACCACCAGGATGTTCACTTGTACTACGTGCTCGAAATCATTCACTCATCTGCACGACTTGCGCCGCCATGAGGCTACCAAGCACGAAGGAACCGCCCGGTATAGCTGTACGATATGTACACTGTCGTTTCAGCGCCCGGATCATTTACAGCGCCACACACGTGCACGCCATGAAGTACCCAAGCGTCCATGCGAAGAATGTGGTCGGCTTTTCAAACTGACCAGTCAGTTGCTGCGACACCAACGCACACGACACCCTGTTCCGCAGCCACGTTTGCAGCTAGAAGAGCCCGTAGGCACCAATATCGAGACAGGGGGAACTCCCACTCATCGCACGAGGGCCGATGATGATGTCGCCCTAATTCAACAGTCACATTCCGACGACAAGACCTTGGGCCAGATTTTGTACGACGTGGAGGGCAAAGAACACTTCGTGGACGAACCCATAAATGTTCCTAGCGATCTGTTACACGAAGACCATCCAGTGAGTGACATCTATCGGCGCCACTGGCCCATGATCCGGCACTGTTTCTACCGTCATCGCCCTATTCAAGATATCTACAATTCCTGACTGACCGACCTCGCCCGTCTACGCAGCTACGTGGAAGCCATTTTCATCGATCAAACTACGGCCTTCAAGTTGAATCTGGCGTTTGGTTATGTGCTGCAGCATAAGGACACAGACCAAGCCCGATATTTTTACCCGAGCAGTAACATCCGGGTATTTGACCAACCGTTTACCATCATTAACCGGGCGTCGCTATAGGCGATGCTGGAGAAACTGGACACTGTGGATCCCTTGGAGTGGGCCCAACAACAACGCCCCAACACACAATGGGTCGTAGAGAGGGTGACCAATGTCACGTTTTTCGTTACCAAGCTGACCGACCACCCCCATCCGCTGAAAGCGTCACTCATGCACTGATGAATACCATAACATGCCGTACATACTCTATATGTCTACATGCTGATCGTTGACAGCGTCAGCGCCAGGTGGTGGTGGTGATGATGGTGTGAGGATAATAAAACGTGTATTACGCAATGTGCCTGTTGTTGTTGATGTCTCTTGGTTGTGTTTATTTTGAATCGGTCTGAGCATATTGTTGCGATGAGAGGAAGTTTTCGAAGAGAACGTAATTCTACATTGTGCACGAATGGACGCAAACACAAACACACACACGCGCGCAACGCGGCTCATGAAAAACACGGATGTAAGATGAGGACACGGATGTAAAACCACAGTACCCGGATGGAAGACGGAGGAACGATGGGAAAGCCCCACTGGGAAACCCAGATGTTGACAAGATCCCGGATGTAAAATCCACTGCCCACACACACACACACACACACACACACACACACGCAATGCGGCTCAGTCGTACGCCAGTACATCTCCGCCCTCGACTTGGGGATAGTTGAACTGAGTGTGTTAAAAATAGATCACCAGCTAGCGTGCTATAAAAGGGAAGCGGCCTGGTCGTTTCATCAGACACTCTGTCAACCACTAAGATGTTCACTTGCACAACTAGCCAGAAGGAGTTTACTCGTCTGTACCACTTGCACCGCCACAAGGCCTCCACCCACAACGATGCACGGTATACTTGTATAACCTGCGCACGGTCATTTAATCGGAAGGATCCTTTACTGCGCCACGAACGCTCATTCCACGAGGGCGCGACGGAACACTGTAAGGATTGTGGTCAACTCTTCAAACGACGCAGTCAGTTAAGACGGCATCAGCGTTTGATTCATGCCCCGTCTCTACGGTTTGGGCGACAACTTTCCACTGAAGAGGAGCCGCGGAAGGTCAGACCCAGTGAAGATGAGCCCGGGGAGACGAACGCCACTGGTGATGTGATGACGGAGAGCCCGCCTATACCCACAGTTCAGAACAGCCTGGATATCCAGCCGGACCCCACCTTTACGTTTTCGAGTCATACGCCTGACAACATCGAACATTTTCTGGACGAGCCCATAAATGTTCTTAGCGATCTCGTACAGTACGCCCATCCAGTGAGTGACATCTATCGGCGCCATTGGTCCATGATACGGCAATGTTTCAACCGTCATCGCCCTATTTAAGATATCTACAATTTCCGACTGACCGACCTCGCCCGTCTACGTAGCTACGTCGAAGCCATCTTCAACGACCACATTACGGCCTTCAAATTGAATCTGGCGTTTGGTTATGTGCTGCAGCATAAGGAGACAGTCCAAGTCCGATACTTTTACCCGAGCAGTAACATCCAGGTATTTGACCAACCGTTTACCATCATTAACCGGGTGACGCTAGAGACGATGCTGGATGAAACTGGACACCGTGGATCCCTTGGAATGGGCCCAACAACAACGCCCCAACACCAAGTGGACACTGGAGAGGGTGACCAATGTTACGTTTTTCATTACCAAGCTGACAGACCCCCTCGGCTGAACGCGTCACCCGTGCACTGATGAATACCATAACATGCCGTACAAACTCTATATGTCTACATGCTGATCGTTGACTTGAGCTCAGTAAACACTTGTACCTAATGTGACGGTGCGGTAAATAATAAAACATGGCGTTTTATATTTCAATTTGTTTTGCTGTGAACATACTAAACATGCCCAGGGCGGCTCCCCCAGCCTGGGTATGATGTAAAATTGGGGATAATAAACTGTATGAACATTGCTGAACATGTTGTTATTCACGACAACGGTTATCCGATTGTATAATACAGAACATATATTGTATAATACAGGACATATATGGTACAAAACAGGACAGATATGGAATTATACAGCACAGATTTGGTATAATACAGGACATATACTGTATAATACAGGACAGATTTGGTATAATACAAAACATATATTGTATAATACAGCACAGATTTGGTATAATACAGGACAGATACTGTATAATACATCGCAGATTTGGTATAATACAGAACATATATTGTATAATACAGGACAAATATGGTACAAAACAGGACAGATTTGGTATATTACAGGACAGATATTGTATAACACAGGACAGATATTGCATAATACAGCACAGATATGATATAATTCAGGACAGATATGGTATAATACAGCACAGATATGGTATAATAGAGGCCAAATATTGTATAATACAGCACAGATTTGGTATAATACAGGACATATATGGTACAATACAGGACAGATATGGTATAATGCAGCACAGATATGGTATAATAGAGGAGAAATATTGCATAATACAGAGCAGATATGGTATAATACAGGACATATATGGTACAATACAGGACAGATACTGTATAATACAGGACAGATTTGGTATAATACAGAACATATATTGCAGAATACTGGACAGATATTGTATAATACAGGACAGATATTGTATAATACAGCACAGATGTGGTATAACACAGGACAGATATTGTATAATACAGCACAGATTTGGTATAATACAGCACAGATTTAGTATAATACAGGACAGATACTGTATAAAACAGGGCAGATTTGGTATAATACAGGGCATATATCGTATAATAGAGGACAAATATGGTACAATACAGGACAGATATTGCATAACATAGGACAGGTATGGTATAATACAGGACATATATGGTATAATGCAGGACGGATGTGGTATAACACAACAAAGATATGGTATAATGCGTGACAGATATGGATGGTCCATCTCTACATCAAATACCTTCCTTCACTGCCCCAAAATGCCCACTTTCGCTACTACTCCTACTGATGACGTCACCGTTGACGTCACAGATGACGTGACATCCCTCAAATCTGGATGTACACCCCGAGAGCTACAAGATAACACCTCCCACGACACAACCGGACCAAGGATGGCCCATCTCGACACCAAATACATTCCTGCATTGCCTCAAAATGGCCACTTGACTTACTACAACCAACTGCGCATGCGCAGATTGTCGCGACTTGCATTTTAAAAACACGCCATTCTGACTCTACCCCACACAAGCTTCACTTTGACACCTTCCACGACCCATTCGGACCCATAGCGGTCCATCTCTACCCCAAACACACACCCACATACTCCCCTTTCTATACAACGGGTCAGACTGCGCATGCGCAGAATATTGAAAACGGACGAACTATTAGTCCAGTCGGATGCTCCTCCACGAGAGCTTCAAAATAAGACCTCATACGACACCATAGGATCATTAGGGGCTCACCTAGACCCCAAAACGTCCACCCCGTATGGGCCTATACCCCATAGCCATGCAGTATAGGCCTATGGGCTTACCCAGGCCTCGGTGAACTTTTTCCAAAAATTTCACCGTTTCGCTTCGAAACCCTTTCCATCGTGTTCTAAATGACGAGACGTGAAAAACAAATCCAAACAACCCATATCACAATGAACGTGTGTGAATTTCCCAGGTTGAACCTATACCCCATATAGCCAGTATGGAGCTATATGGGCTATATGGTACTTTTCCAAAATTTCACCGTTTCGCTCGAAACCCTTCCCATCGTGTTCTAAATGACGAGACGTGAAAAACAAATCCAAACAACCCATATCACAATGAACGTGTGTGAATTTCCCAGGTTGAACCTATACCCCATATAGCCAGTATGGAGCTATATGGGCCTATCCACACCTACCCGGTGACTTTTCCAAAAATTTCACCGATTCGCTCCGGGACCCCTCCCATTGTGTTTTTCTCGGCGAGACGAGAAAAACGAGACCCCACAACCCATAGTAACACCCACACAAAAAAGTGACCACCACTCCCCCCATATAGCCAGTATGAGCCTATACACAGACCTCGGTGACTTTTCCCAAAAATTTCACCGATTCGGTCAGGGACTCCTCCCATTGTGTTTACCTCGGCGAGACGAAAAAAACGAGACCCCACAACCCATAGTAACACCCACAAACAAAATTGACCACCCCTCCCCCCATATAGCCAGTATGAGCCTATATACAGACCTCGGTGACTTTTCCCAAAAATTTCACCGATTCGCTCTGGGGCCCCTCCCATTGTGATTTGCTCGGCGAGACGAGGAAAACGAGACCCCACAACCCATAGTAACACCCACAAAAAAATTGACCATCCCCATACCCCATACAGTCATTTTCCCTTATATTGTATAATACAGACCCCTATTGTTGGGGTAAAGTCCGTGTTCTGCTTTTTATATTTTCGGAAAAAAATCCTAATTTTACATGCACCCAACCCATTCACTTGATAGGCAGGCCCCGATAAGCCCGGGGACCGATATTAGCCCTTTTGGCTAGAGTTGATAGGGGTTTTCCCATATTTTAGGGGTAAAGTCCGTGTTTCGCTTTTTATATTTTCGGCAAGAAATCCTAATTTTACATGCACCCACCCATGACTGAATGACCCTCGAGGATCGCTTCACTTTGACATCTCACTCGACCCATTCGGTCCACTAGGGACCCACCCCGGTCACAAAACGTCTATACCCATACTCTTTTTTAGGCATTCCCCGTATACATTAACATTGGAAGTCACTTGGTTGACATGGGACTACTTTCTGTCCGCGGAAGTGACGGCATCACCACCAGACCGCGGAAGAATACAAAGGTTAAAGGTTGCCGGAACTACTTTTGACCTCCACGTGACCTTGGGCTGGTGGCGCCACCTCGCGCCACAGAGGTGAAAGGCGATGTGGCGCCCCCTATACTTTAACCTGGAAAAAAAGGTCACCAAGAGTTACTTCCCTGGAAAAGTTAACTTGTGCTGCTCTTACTATACTACTTATAGTACCTTTCATACCGGTAATGGCCATATTTTGCTCCTCCCCTCCCCACAGCAATATCATATCCCCTCGAGTATGTATCCAGCCGCACCTGAAGCTAACCTGTGCGTGTGATGTGCATTGCACACCCTCCCTTTCAATTGATTACCCTTCATCTGGCCCTAGCACATGCAGCTAACCTGTGATGTTTGTACTAGTGCTCACCCCACCCCACAGAGAATAGTCTCTGTGTTTAGGGCTTCATCTGAGCGAGACCTCAAATGTATATTCACAGCAAACCTCTCAAGATATTCTTACACTCCACCCTCAAGACCTATTGAACCGATCGACTTGTAAGATGTGTGTTTCAAAATCATAATCTCAATCGATGATATGGGATATCATCGATCAAAACAAATTGACCATAGCGGTATACACGTCCCCGCAGCATCAGCACTATTTATGGTGGATGCGATCAATGAGGATATAGAATACTGATCAGCGATACGGATTTGATATTTTTGGAACATCATGATGTCTTGCCGGCATCATTCAAAACTGTTGACCGCTTCTTACTTGCAGGAACTAGCCTATGTTTATGTATACTATGATTGCCTTTTTTGAATTTGGTACTAATACTGTTATATGGAATATGGAATAGGTCTTTGGAATATGGACGCGGATATTCGTTAATGGACGACGGTTGGATTATGAATGACGGACCAGACGCTTATAATTTTCAATTTTCCGTTCGTGTGCTTTTGCGGATAATGACCCTACATGATTTTTCTCCCCCTGAAAAGACATTATTGAATAGAAAATATTTGTTTATATAATGCTTCACATCCGATTTTTAGACATTTATCACCGAGCTTTAATATACTTTGTCCTATATGACTGAAAATTCGAGGCAAAACTATGATTTATCGTGAGAACCGTGTTATTCCTCTCCAAATCCGCGGGTCGTGATCTTTTCATAGAACAGCCTATTAGAGCTGTTGCATTTGCAACGACAAACCGAAGACGGGATCTGTATGTTACAGAGACCTGAATCAGACAACTTAACACGGCACACACCATTGTATGTGCAAACTCTGGATAGATGCGTGTCATTTATTGGTACAGTACCTATAAAACAAGCAATCAGAGTAGCCTTGTTGCCAACACTCTTCATGGGCAACCGACATACGAAGCAGACCGTTTAATCCACCGTGTTCAATGATGATAGGGTATTATATCGGCATTTATTAATTGACTGTGTATGTTATTACACGAATACAGTATAAAACGGCCTGTCCATACGTCATGTCGAACCCGACTTGTATTGGCCGAGTTGTATTGGCCGAGTTGAAAGCTGTATTGGCCGGGTTGAATGTTGTATTGGCCGAGGTCAACGAGTGCAGCCGTAACTAGCAGTAAGGACCGACGACTGGAGAAACAGACAGCCAATGGTTGTTTGTTCAGCGCGATGGCTAGCGCAGATCGTGTTATTCAAGGGTTCGTGGGCGGAATTCTAGAGCTTAAAACGATTTAAACCTGTTACAGATCAAGAAACGGATGCTGCCACTCAAGCTCGGAAAAACAAGAACACGGCCAGTAAATGTCAATTAATAAAAATATTATGAATCGATTGTTTTCGTATAGCCTTAGTATTGACCTTCGGGTCGCCGTATTGGCCCTCGGCCTGCGGCCTCGGGACAATACGGCGACCCTCAGGT
This sequence comes from Hanleya hanleyi, assembly GCA_036873755.1. Classification (NCBI taxonomy): domain Eukaryota; kingdom Metazoa; phylum Mollusca; class Polyplacophora; order Lepidopleurida; family Hanleyidae; genus Hanleya; species Hanleya hanleyi. Next base: position 25,337 of record JAVTVY010023388.1, read on the forward strand.
CAATACGAAGGCAATACGAAAACAATCGGTTAATAACATATAATTACAACACATATAAGGGAAGTGGGAAGAGGTGCCGACATACTGACAGAGCCACATGACTTCACAGTATAGTCTTCCAGTTAACGTATTCTAAAGCACATACCAAGAATCTAACGATTCATGATATGTGTTGTATCTCAAGTACGCTTTTATCGTACCTGTTCATGTGGCAACTTGGATGATATGACCACACGGCCTCCAGCACCGGCATAAGCGGTATTATATACAAATCTCGAGAGCTATGATGGAAATGCTCTGACAACTCGTATATTGGTAATTGGTGAGCTGTTTCGATGCGACAACTCGTACACTGTGGATTGGTGAGCTGTATCGTCGTCAGATGAAATTGACGGCATTTAACACAAAAGGAAATTAGGGTTACCATAATTAAGTTTATGTGAGGATCAACAAGGTCACTTTCTTATGTTGATGTGATTATAGTTTTATTGTAACTGTTGATTGTGAGTTATCGCCCTTATATTAGACTCTCCAACTTTGTAACACGAGGTCGATCGGTGTTTCCTCGGCTACCTGGAATTTGTTTCTGGAAAATGTCAGTGATGGATTTGGTTTCTCCAGTTTGCTACAGAAATGTAGGGAACGTCACGTTTAAGTTTTTTCCAGTCCCACAGATTCGGACAATCTGGGTCACGAGGTCGCGCCGAACGAGGTTTCGTTGAACAGTCGAAATCTGGCCCCTGACTCATGACAACCACTGAGGACCTGTTGGCCTTTCGGATCCATACATCAAGGACCCGACTGGTGTTACGAATGTGTAATGACTACACTAGTAGACACTCTTTGCAAGATATGCTGGGATGCGTTGTTGGATGAAGCGTGGGATGTCCCCTGCATATCCGTAAACTGGGTGAGTTCGTCGGGTGGTTCAAAATCAAATGGGGTCCACATTTATCATGGTTTTGTGCGAATTCAACTCACTCGTTACTCAGTTACTGTGTCGCAATTTATATTTAGCCTAAATTCCAGTCAATTTTATCAATGTTATTAGCTTGGATGCTAGCCCTTATACGGTTATCACTGATTATCAGCCTATACTTGTGAATCACAAGGTGATCACATTAGTTTGAAATTATTTCCATATTTTGGTTATGTATAATGAAATTCAGTAAATAAGAAATTAATTTGTAAACATTTGAATTTTCATAGTGTCCTATAATTGTACAATTCACCGTACTATCATTACTATTGATGCTGTTTTAGAATCAAACTGTTTGATAGAATTTATACACTCTTCAGACTTCTCCTTTTCATACTTTAAATCTCGTGTCAGAGTGTGTACTATTAATATGCTTATGGAGACTTTCATTAAAAGCTGCACCTTGATGGACCATCAATTGTTGACATAAATTCCAATGGTAAGCATGGAAAGTCATTGAACTATACTCACAGTGCTGGTGTGCACTATAAGCATGCATTATGCAACATTCCAATTCGAGCATGCACTTGAGTACATATCGGTCTATTTCTCACACTTAGTGGCCATGTTCATCATACTACTGCTTGTTAACATTGATTGATTGGGCTGATATATCAGTTGAGCGATTTGCCACAGACCCTAAGACATTTGTCATAATTTTGGGAATTGACTTTTCATGATTTTTTTATTTTAATAAAATTAATCACTGCAATGTTTTTGGAAGAGAAATGGTCTCCAGTGGAAGCAGTTAATATCATAATATACATGGTTTCTAAACCTAGGGTAGGTTGCCCATTAGCCTTTGTTCACTATTTATAATTATGAATTGTCATGCACTTATACATGGCAAATTCGGTGCTTTGTGAGCTCTAAATCTCTATTCTTAAAATATCTAAGAGACTAATTTCAAAATCATGGTGAGTGGCTGTGAATTTGTTAAAAACTTAGCTAAATTCAACTTACATGAAGATATTTGTGAGAATTTGCACACTTTTAAACTGAAGCACCTAAAATTTCAGAGGCATTTCTGGCATGGCATATTTTAATTGATTGCGATTACAGGGGAGGTTGACCCCATTTGCTAATGTACATTGTACACAGCTAATTGTAATTGCTGGGGAGGTTGACCCCATTTGTCACTATTTGTTCAAGGGGAGGTTGACCCCTTGCAGGTATGGAAATAAGGGACAGTGATCAGCAATAACTAATCAAATTTGGACACTAACCAATCCAAATTCCATAGTGATAAAACATGGATAAATATTTTGCTGACCAAATTCAAAGCTTTTAATAATGATCTCTGATCAAATTATTTTCCCTTATCTCCAACCCTGCCTTGGCCACTGTACATTGTACAGCATGGCTATTTACAGGGGAGATTGGCCCCTTTTTACCATGGTACATAGTGACTGTACATGGTATGATTTAGTGACTGTGATTCCTGGGGAGGTTGACCCCAGTGTAATTGCAGGGGAGGTTGACCCCATTTGTCACTATTTATTACAGGGGAGGTTGACCCCTTTTGCCATTGCACTGTATGAATCGATAAGACACTTGGGCACGTTGACCCTATTGTTTGTGATTTCATGTGTTAACACAATTTTGTGAAATCCTATCCTATCCTGTCAAATCTAAAACTTCCTTATGTAACGTTTTCACATATGTGAACAGGCAACCCTAGAAAATATTGTGGGTGGCCTTATATTATGATCTGATTTTTTCACAGTATATGACATTTATCCAGTTTATATGAGGAAGACCCAATTTGTCACAGTGTTGACACAATTTGCTGCTCTTAGGTTGACCCTTATTTGTCACACTCACAGTAGTGCCACTTGTGGTTGTAAATACGGGAGGTTGACCCACTTGCTACACTCAGAGTAGTGACTCTCATTCATAGCTGTTTTAAATACAGAAGGTCCAGGGCCTGAACATACAGATTGTTTCTCAAGTGCTCTGTATCTACATTGTCTAGTTACCATTTAGACATTACTGTTCAATCCTGAATTCATGAATCCAGGACATCAGGAAATGAATCGCATGCCCAGAATGTGGATACTGCGTTATATCTCTATAATTACAGATCCTGTTGTGTCTGCGGACGATTTTGGATGTTGGGAAGCCCAGGTGATTTTTTATCCCATCCCGCTGTCCAGTCACACCTATCCTGTTTTGGACCCTCTGCTCCATTGTATATTCATGAGATGGAGACCTATCATCGACTGGAATATCCATCATTCCTTCTTCATCAACTCCAGAATAGTCCATCAAGCTAGAGTCCTGCTGCTTTTGCTGACTTACCTGTTCTACCAAGTGGTATACATATTACCAACGTTAACATGGATTTTTACGAGCCAGAATTTACCAACGATTTTGTATGCTCTATCTATCATCACTCAGATACACTGTGCATCACCGTCTACGTGTATCTCTGAAATCCAGCTGTATCACAGTGACTCGAACTGAATTTACTTGGTGTATATATATTTAGTGTATGATCAGGGTCATAATACATTCTCATGAGGTCAGCATTGACTGCTCACATTTCAGTATACATGAACAAACTAAGCTTGTCAGAAAGCCAGTTATATCATCGTTATAATACATTCTGCTGCTCTGGAGGTCCGCATTGACTGCTCACAATTCAGTAGACATGAACATACAACTTGTCAGAAATCCAGCTATAGCATACTGACTTGAACTGAATCTACTTGGTGACTGTTTATATTTAGTGTGCGATCATGGCCATAATACATTCTACTTCTCATGAGGTCAGCATTGACTGCTCATCAAATCAGTATACATGAACATACAAAGCTTGTCAAAAATCCAGTTATATCATAGTGACTTGAACTGAATTTACTTGGTGTATATATTTAGTGTGTGGTTATGGTCATAATACATTCTATTTCTCATGAGGTCAGCATTGACTGCTCACATTTCAGTATAGATAAACATTAAGCTTGTCAGAAATCCAGCTATACCAGGCATAGTGACTTGAACTGAATTTACTTTGTGTATATATTTAGTGTATGGTCGTAATACATTCTACTTTTCAGGAGGCCCGCATTGACTGCTCTAATTTCAGTACATATAATTGACTTGTTCCTTTCTATTCATATTGTAGGAGAAGTGTGAAACCATCACCTATGTTTTGTCTCAACATCATATTCAGATGGTCTCCATTATACTCGAGCAGGGTCTATAAATATTTTTTTGTTATATCTAACATATGAACGTGGACAGGATAACAACTTTTGATCTGACAGAACCAGATTTTGATCAGATATATCTCATATCTGACCGCTACTTCAGACCCTGATGGAGTGTGATTTACAGTGTAATCTCTCTATAACTCTTGCCATTGGGGACTGCACTGGCACTTTTATATTTTCAGACCAGACCTCTAGAAGGGTTGAAATGATATGTGCCTAGACTCTAGTTGTTTTGGTTGAGTCAGCTGCTCTTGTTCTTGCATTGATGAGACAGCTTTCCTTACAGGAGTAACTAGTACTTAACTTTTTATTTTTTTCTTCCAATTCTATACAGGTATGTCCATGACCAGGTTTGACAACACAACAGACAGCATTGTGCAGAACTTTCTTTAGCCTGAATTTCCTCTGTAGCTGCCAGCATGTTTGATATTGTCTATATTACCGTTCAGAGTCTTGAGATAAGCTAATTCAACATGTTCAAATTCTCAGTCAATTCTCAGTCGAGTTTGGTCGAACTTTATTCTTTGAACATAGGCGAGATACGTTTTTTCATCAGACATATCTGATCATGCTGCTATTTCAGACCCTGATAGTTTCTTATTCCATTATGATTTCATACTCACAGACAGAAATGGTTGCCTGCTCTCAGCATCTCTATGCTTGCTGATCCTGTGTTAACTCCTTTCCTTTAATTATTACTTCCAGGTTTTTCTCAGTGAGCTTTCTATATTAATGTAGGTGATCCCAAAGATTGTTCTCTCTGTAGTGCAGTGTGACAGAGGGTTGAGGGGCGCCTGTGACATGGCTGTACATATCATCTGCAGCTTAATTTGGTGGAATCACTGGTCCTTCTGATATACTGTATCCCAGGTTATTATATTGTATTAGTTTGTTTCTAAGTCTTTTTTTGTGTGTTATTTTATAGACCACCAGTCTGTTTGCAGTAGCAGTGCTTTCCATGGGGAAGCGTAAATATGGACGTTGTAAAACACTTTTATCTTTAAGAATTCCTCATGCATTGTCTATTTCAGAGAGGAAATCCTACCTCATCCTATCATCCCCAGGCTTGTGAATCCAGTACTAACTATCATTACTATCACTTTCAGGTCTTTTACCAGTGAGCTCCATCACACACAGATACTGGTATATGTGAATTCCTGTATTATGTATTATACAACAATCATATTGACTTCCTTTTGTCAACTTTATTTCAAAGATTATTCTTGAGAAAGTGAGGCTTAATCCTAACCTTCCCTTGGACAATTGACAACCTTGAGGATCTTCATTGTTTTTATCCGCCATACAATTTAACTGGCTGGCAGTTCAATGTTTTGTGGGGGAATGTCTGAGAAGTGAAGGATATTACTCATTTTTAAGAGGGTAACCGGGACTCTGCCAGTGCCAGTTGTTTTCTTTAATTGAAATAAATAAAGAAAAGAAATGAAATAAAAAATTTCCTGACAGGCCCATGAACCTTTCTCGTGCTATATATTTATTGTATTAATATGGTTCTTCACTATATGACAGGTATTTTATGCTGCCCTGAATGGTATTTGTTCTTCCAGTACCGTACTTGGCTGATGTGGATTTCTGTGCCCCTACCTTCAGGCACACTTATGCATATTTCTTTCATTTTCAGTCTAAAGATTGGTAAGGTAATATTCCACCATCCATGGACGCATAGTAATAGATTGCCCATGTTTTTTCATGCTATCTTTTATTGATTTACATGCTAATTTGGGAAATAAGTTCCCTTTATATTTGTTTTAGTCAATCTGTCTTGCTATACACCCTGTGCAAAATAAACTACATGTACCTGATTGTAGTATTTCATGCAATTACAGTCTTGATATAGTTGGCTGCTATATTACCATTGATCTGCTCATGAAGATGTAAACATTTGTAGTCAAAGTCATTACTTCAGTTAGCGCTAGCCAGTTGCTGCCATTCTCAGGTTATCAAACCAACTATTAAGAGGCCAGTGATATCTACTCATCCTACTGTTTTGTGTTAAATGCTGTAAGGGCTAGGTCAGAGACTTCGGTTGGGTGATAACAGTTCCATCTTTTACTCCACTGTTATCTGTGGCCCTTTATGCTCCCCACCTTTGCTGGTATAACAACATTTACATTATTTGCTAATTGGGGGCATGTTCTATCACTGCATTTGGTAACACATAATTCACATAATTCATATGTGTTCTCCATGCCCCTGCTATTTTATCATTTGTCATTTGAATTAATGATTTGTCATTTGAATTAATGATTATAACCATTGTCATTTGAATAAATGACCTAACCAGATTTCTGGGTATTGTGTTTGTCTTTCCCAGCAAACTGAGCTCATTCTCTGACCTAGTCTATCTCGAGCATAAAATGGATTATCCAGAGAATTAAGGTGTAACGTCGCGTTCAGCAATATTTCAGCTATATAGCGACGATCAAACAAAATTCTAAGTAATCAAGTTAATAATTTAATAATCCAACACATTGAAACATACACACATTTAAACTTTTACAACAAACCGATTTCTCTCAAATAACCTAAGATACCGTCTTCTTTCACCCGGCTAAAAAGATCTTCTAAAGTAGCTGCTCGATAAAAGAATCTCTTACAATTTTAAAATCTATACAGTCGATAAGAATATGTTTCACTGTGAGATCTTCGTGGCATGGAATTTGTATCCCAACCACAGGTACAATAACCCAATATTGTACCTGTTCAGCTTGAGCGGTATTAGATACAAATATCTGAGAGCGATGATGTCATAGCCCTACCAAGTCATCTGCTGGAAAATGATGAACCATTTGACCGCCTTGTAGAAAAACGACCCAAATGAGGGAGTATTTATAGAATGTAGGTTCTTTTTCAGAACAAATACCTGTGAGGCCCGACGCCCATCAAGCGCTTCATTCTCCACAAGCGTGCCATTCTCTACCCTGTTAACCACAGTCACAAGCAAATGCAATCAGAATGATCACAGTATGGCTACGATAGAGGGAGAAAATTAGCTAGGCAAACTCAGAGCTGAAATATGGACGTCAACAGCCAGCCTCCTGAACGTAACACATTCATAGCCAAAAGCAAGCTGCACATTCAGACCTCTTCATACATTATCAGGAATTGTTCATTCAGGGTTTAGGGCAAAGTGACAATCTTGGTAAACCAAGATGGTAAATCAGGGGAATACCATCTAGACGTAACGGTATGAAAACTTCGTGGGAAATGTTCGCCGATATTCTGCGAGATCCCAAAATAAGTCAAACACGACAATTTCTTACTTTTCTCTCTGACAATGATTGACGTTTTCTTCACAGAGATTAACAACTTCGCGCGGCATAATCTTTTGATATTTTCTTCCCTCTAACAAAGCCAGACGTTTCGGCGGGAGTAAACTCTTTGATCTTCACGGTTTACAAAAAACATTGTCTGGAAATGATGCCATATTTGGATACTGTTTCCCGATAATGTTTACATATTAGTCGACGTGCTACCGTGTGTAATTACTGTGGGCGTGATTTCAACAAGCTAGCCACTTGATTGACTAACAATACTAGTTTCAAATTCGCATGAGATTGATATATTCTGTGATATTATGTCTGAGTTTTGCTGAGATTGGGCGAAGTGAGTAAAAGGCGATACAGGGGAGGCAACTCTGTAAGGAATGTCAAATATCACTACTTGAGCATGCGTGTCACTGTTCGACTTTGTAACAAAGAGTATCAACATATTGTAATATTATTTGTCATTATTTGTCAAATAAAATCCATCAATAGCCAGGCGTACAGTACTGATAATGGTATATTTGACAACATGCAATATCGTTTAGATATCCCAATGGGTAGAAATTGCGCATCAAACCTATATCTGTTCTCGTTTCAACATTTGCAGAAATTGTCAAAGAAACGCTGTTTCGCCCCCTCCCTTGACTGGAAGGGAACCACTGAGGGTCCAGACGGAATCATATTTGGACATATATATATATATCTATTAAGAAAATATGAAAAGCGCCTACACTTTTATTATTATTATATTATTATTATATACTCTCACACTGAATGTACGATAGCAGAGACGATTACCATTTCAGCATAGTTAACTACCCATTTCTGGATAGTAATGTTCCAGAAGGACCAATAGATGCTGTAAACATTTCTCGTCTAGTAGCATTTGCTAGATCCTATGAAAAACGTCAAGATTCTATGAAAAACTTCAAAATGTCAATAAAAACATCATACCAATATTGCAGCAACTATAGCCAAGCAAGGGTATTCCACCAAACGCTCCCTGTCTAAGTTTCTGAAATGCTTCGCTGAATACAACACACCAACAGCAAGATACGATCGTAGCCTGTAAGATCTCTGAAGGTACGTTTCGTATATTGTACCTAATCCCGATTAATCGGGGCTGAGTGCCGTTCGAACGTCAGGGTGATTTTATATTCATTCGGGTTTAAGATTACTAGTCAGTGATAAGAATTTTACGGATAGAACAGCGTGATGTCTTTTTGACATCATTGAAAACTCTTTCTTGCAACAGACACGCTGTCAACCGATTTAGTTGAGAATGAAGCCCTTCATCGGCGTCAGGTATTTGTTCTCAATAAGAACTTAATTTCTATAAATACTCCCCCGTTTGGGTCGTTTTTTTCTATCTGGCGATCACACAGTTCATCATTTCCCATCAGATGACTTGATGGGGCTATTAAATTTTCGCTCTGAGATATTTGTATCTAATGCCGCTCAAGCCGGTGGGTTCATCCTCCATGTAAAGATCACGAGACAATGAATAAATAGCCAAGGCTGGAGACAACAATATGTCTATAGTTTCACTCATCTTCTCTACAATATGTCTAGACTTGAGCCTTTTCAGCTACACAATGACTCAGACAATATCTTCCTACATGAAGTATCTACCAGACGATGCTAGGGGCTGCGTGGTCATGACATCCTAGATGTCCACATGAACAGCTACAATAAAAGCGTGGCTGGGATGCAAATCACCACAGTGATCACTTTTGGTTTCTTGTGATGTTTTTAGAAATATGTATTCAGTATATTTGTTTGTGCGGTCATATGACGTCTTGTCGCAGGCATCGTTCCCCACCGGCCTTGTAATATTGCGTTTAATTGGTTATGCTTGTTTTGAACTGATGCTAACTAGCAAATAAAAAGAGTCTTTCGGTTATTGATGCGGAAATTCATTTGCGTTCGACGACTGAATACTGAAGGCAGGTTCTTGTGCCAATACCTAACATTCTTGTATGCCTGGATTCTGCTGGTGGTCAGTTGATCCCAAAGCTGGACCCTACAAATACCTACTTCAGTGTGACCAAAACTAAGAAATAAACGGATAAACGAATCCGAAGGACTCTAGTGCAGGGTCCTCGATCGAATCTCTAAATACGGATGGATAGGATTTGATACCCAACCGTGTACTAATGCAATTAAGGAATGTTTAGCACCAAATTCAAATTTTACTAATTTCTAAATGTGAACACAGAGGTTGCCCACTTTTTATCATCTTAGCTTGCTAGGGGCATTTCACGTTTTACTTAGTTTCTACGTATGATCGTGCCATGCGTTCGGTTGATGACTTTTTATACACTATTATACTCTTTTTAAACCAGCACGCCCTTCATATACTCCATGCATTACATCTAAGGACTCTAAATTAACCACAGAGATCCAACAATTAGTCTCATCCAAATGTATAATACGTAGTTCTCTTTGTGTAATTTCGTAAGAATCACTGTCATAAAGTGGGTGACCAAGTCAATTTGAGAGAAATTCTATAAGAAAATATATCTCCGTCTTATTATCCTCGCGGTTTTCTGACATTGTTATTATAGACAGTCACGAACTTAAAAACCGTAACTATAGATTCGACTATGACGTCCCACACTATATATTAATTTATTGACAGTTTTGTCTCGTGTTAGCTCTTCGCTTAAGTATAAAATGTAAACAAGGAATAAAATATACCATGTACATGGTCTATATATACTTTTGCTTGGAGAAAGGCCATCCGTGGGTAAATAGTTTAAGTCGCAGTAAAAGGTTCTGGGTTTTCCCGGCTATAGGATCGTGTGTCAGGGCGTTGAAGATAGAGTATACCAGAATTGTGTAATATCTGCAGGCCCATATGTCGATTTGTGAGCTCTAACAAGACAACACAAATATAGTTCTTAACTCTTTCTATGTGCGTTCTTATTTTTTATTTTTTTTTGTGCTGTATACTTTTATTACAGGCTTTATTCTTCACCAGGAAATAAAACAAATCTCTTTGTCATGTTGGTATTCTGATCTCGTGCTGGGATTTTAAACCAACTCACAGAAACTGATAGCAAGCGTCAGATCCGACATTCAATATTCAACCGTCGTTTACAAGACAAATTCCGCATCAGTAATCGAAAGATCTATTTCCTATAGCATCAATTCCAAATGTGTATGAAATAAAAATAATAATAAAAACACAAGATGGTTGCCTACAAGAGAGAAGTTGTCAACAGTGTCCACTGATGACAGCAAGACAAGATGATGATCTATACAGATGTAAAAGATATGATATTCAAACGCAATGAATTATAAGCGGAATTAGACACGGGTTACGAAACGTATAGCGATAGAGATCTTGCACGCTACGTATTTATCACAGAATTTGACAAAAATTTGAATTGAGGCATTTGCTGATATAGCCATGTTTGGTGATATAGCCATGTTCAACAAGTTTCTGCAGTAATATTCTGTGACGTTGATTGAAATTGCTACTCTCTGCACATGACCTAATAAATGCTACCAAGCGAGATATGTATACCCATATGCAGGTCCTCCTGGAATATTGCTATTCAGAGATTAGTAGAGGATGTCAATATTGTAATCGTCTCTCTTGTCCAGATATGCTGTTCAATCTGCACCATCAGTGCTTTCCTTCAAATCCAATGAAGGGAGTAATATCCTTCAAAGTCGCTAATATAGGGATTATCCAGGGTTATGTGATCGCCAATATAGCGTTTGATGAATGAGACGGAACGGATGGATGGATGGCTCACAAGGAATTACTGCGTACAGCTGACGAAACTCGCGACATCACGACAAATCCCAAGTGGAATGAGGTAGATCAAGCAATCAAAATGCCCCCGAAAATAGTTCCGTCGGGTCACAGTGCTATTTTAGACGTTTAATATTTCGTGTCGTTACATATGCAGCTTTCATGGATGTGGAAATGTTAAATCATCTAGACCATTTTTGAAAAATCTGATTCGAAAAACAAATCACCTGCATGTCTTTTACCGCTAATTTTGACGGGTATTAAAATAGTTTCAGCGCACAAATACATAGGCCTACACCAAATAGCTATAAAATACCTGGCTAGTTCATTCGGATCTTAGGGATATCGCGTCTGGGGCGGTTTATTTCAGGACTGGTATTCTGCATCTGGACGTTATTTCCTGGTATTCTGTATCTGAACGATCTTTTGCCTTTTGGCGTTGTCACATGTGGCGTTGTCACAAGTATTATTTTCGTCATCCGTACGTAATTAGGTCGGGCCTGCCAGTGATCATCAGTGCTGTGTCTGTTAAACAAAGAATAGAAGAGGGTTTGTGGACATTTGCGTACACTTCACCATCCATAAGATGGCTTGCGAATCGTGTGTCTCCATTATCGCGGAGCGATATCCAGTGCTTTACCGGATTCAGTTCGGCCTTCATCCGGCGGAGAACAGACCCGAGAAATCTGATAAATTACAGGTTTTCATACCACTTCTGAAAGAGATATTGCCAGGGCTTACAAAATATATAGGTATGTATAACTTTCGTATCATTCAAAAGGTGTGGTGGATCTGAAATTCTGAACAAGTAGTTCATCACATGACTCGAAAATGGCGAGTTACGTTGGGGTTACGTCGGTAGACTTTAGCTGATTGGCGGACGAAGTCACGTGGAAATTCCCTCCTGCAGTTGCCGAAAGTAGGCTGAACATGGATACACACGATCCCAGGGTCAGTCTTACCTGGTATAGATGACCGAGATGGTTACAGGTTGGGTTTGTGGAGTTTGTATTTCTTAGTGTGGGTAAATGAGGGAGTTAATCGGAATGGCACTCACCATCATTGCACCAACAAGCACCCCCGTGGTCACTCACACATGATAGATACCTTCGCAAATTAGCTCCAATTTCAAACAGACATAATTTATCAAACGCAACATAAAAAGGTGGTGTAAAACGCGTTCGAAGGAGAAGTCATATGACAACACAGGCAAATATTCTGACTGCTTTCATAAAACCATCACAGGAACCAAAAAATGATCCCTGTGATTATTTGTGTCTCTACTACGCTTTTATTGTAGGTGATGTGGACAGCTTAAATGACACGGCCCTATTTCCGGCTTGACCGGTTTCACATACAAATATCCAAGAGCAATAATGCAATAGCTCTATCCAATCATCTGATGGGAAGTGATGAACTATGTGACCGTTAGATAGAAGAAACGGGTCAAACGGGGAAAATGTTAATAGAATGCAAGTTCTTATTCAGTCTGTGAATTACAAGCGTCTCGTCCGTCATTCATTATTCAACCGTCATCCATTAAAGAATTGCCACGTCCATAATCCAAAGATCTATCCCATATTCCATATAACAGCATTAGCACCAAACTTAAATAAAATCATAGTATACATAAACATAGGCTAGCTTTCTGCAAGAGAGAAGCGGTCAACAGTTTTCAATGATGCCGGCAAGACATCATGCTGTTGCAAAAAATATCAAATCTGTATCGCTGATCAGTATTCTTAATCCATATTATATTCGTAGTAAATTCGTCATCTATAGAATGATGTATCTCAGTCACGCTTAGGTTGTGATTGCTCAAATGTACCCCATGAGGATCTTGAACTATATGGGTTCATACGGCCTCTAGCCCCGGGTTGAGCTAAGTAAGACACAGGTATACGAAACGTTAAACTAAGCTCGTATTTTTCTATCAGCATTCGATATGTATCGCCAAATTTGTGACTTTTGAGTGGAGGCGCTTGGTGGTTCAGCCCTTTTTAAAATAAGTTTCTGCACTAATGTTTTATGACGTTGATCAAAATCGTCACATTTAATAGAGGATCCAGCAAATAGTATTAGGCGAGAAATGCATACCCTACCATATGCATCTTCCACTGGAATATTGCTGTCCAGAAAGGGATAATTCACAATGTCGAAATTATCTCTTTTCTCGTGAATTGGACGAGAGAGAAGGCACGCTTCATTTTGGTAGAGATATAGGGCTAAATATGATGTGTCGTTACGGCATATCTGTAGTAGTCCTTCAGATCCAGTGAAGGTGGATATATATCCTTTACTGCGTCATTTATATAGCGATGATCCACATCGAGAAGATCGTCTATATAGCGTTTAATGAATGAGAAGGAATTGGTATTGTTGATATATTGTGTTACTAAATTTCACAGCGATATTTATAATGAGAAATTCAAGCAACTCTATCAACGAAGAAACATCCCATGAATGATATCTCTTGTATGCAGTAGAGCTAAAGAATGCTTTATGACCTCTGACATTAATATATCGGCGATCACTTTTCCTGAACACAGATATACTATCAATGAGCTTAGACGGTCAATAAGGTCCTGGTGAGGGATTTTAGTATAGAGAGTCTGGAAATCCCAAGTGGATACATGTCTGTACGGTTTGTGACCTTTAGCATCAAGTTCTTCCGAAAGACATTTTGAGCGTTTCAATATCCACATACGTTTAACGCCAGAGTTTTAAAAATAATGGAACAATACCTGTCCCAAAATGCTTTGACCTCCTGAAGGGCCCTCGTCACTGAGGTTGAAAGAAGCTTGGTGGTGCAGTTTCTAGAACCAGATATGAATCTAGCTTTGTATGGTGATTCATGCATTTTGGGAGTCAAGTATAATTTTTCTATGTCGTTGTGATTGGTTGGAAGACAAATACCACTCTCCATGAGAAACGTTTTGTGACTGCTAAATCACTCTTTCAGAGTAAATGCAGTTTGGGAGTAAGTAATCGTATTTGATGATGGTATGCATACACTCAATTCCGTAACCAGCACCTGGTAATAGTAATATGTACATATAAATAATATATTATTTGGAGCTTTTTCTGCTGGGACTATGACTAATTCTATGCTAGAATTTATTGCGAATTCAGGTTTCACAGTACTTGTTTTGCTTGGGGAAGGGTAATTCTGTCAGTGAGGCGGACTTTGCTCATGGTGAGTTCTAGCCAATCAGAGAGCACTGTCGTTTGACAATCAATAACGTAAGGCTCCAAAGCAGTCAGGATTACCTTCTGGTCGGTCTTCAGATTCATTCTTCTTGGCTCTCTATATTTAGGTCCCTTCATCAGGAGTGTTTTTAGGTCCTTATCACTGAATATATCAAGGTTTCCAGTCACAATAACTTTGCATGGTGTTTAGATAAAGTTTGGCGCCGACAAAGCGCTTCATTCTCCTCCATTTTAACCATAGTCATTAACGTCCCGGGAACGAAACGTATACTCGGCGAGCAAAATCTCAAAATACACAGGCAACACAAAAAGCATATAAAAAAAATATATAAATGTGGTGAATAAAGATGCCGGTGTATTGGCAAGAAATCCTTTAACCCCACAGGCCAATATTCTGACTGCATATGTAAATACATCACAAGGACCAAAACTGATCCATGTCATGATTTGTATCACAGCTACACATTTATTGTAGTATTGTTTGTGGACGTGATGAATGAGATGATCAACACGGTTCCTTGCACCGGTTGGAGCGGTAATAGATACAAATATCCAACAGCATTGATCTAATAGTAGTCATCTGATGAAGGGATAAACTATGTGACCGTTAGATAGAAGAAACAAACGGCCCAAGCGGTGAAAAAATTAGTAGGATGCGAGTTATTATTCAGAACACAAGTCTGCGAGGCGCGACGCCGACCAAGCGCTTCATTCTCCACCATTTTACCCACAGTCACAAACGACAATCATAATGATTCGTACAGAGAGCAGGCATCGGGAGGGAAACATCCAAGAGCAGAATCTCACCATATATAAGTAACAAGTAAAAAAATATATGTGGTGGGAAAATATGCCGGCGTACTGACAAAAAGTCAGATGACCCCACAGGCCAATATTCTGACTGCATATCTAATAACATAACACTAAAAAAATTGCAGAATACTGTGCTGAATATCAAACATGTATGGCAGTATTTTATGAACCCTCCCTGTGAGCTTGCTCATACCTGAGACAGACGATTTTAATCAACGTCACAAAACATTGTTGCAGAAACTTATAAAACAGGGCTATTACACCAAGCGCCTCCACTCAAAGTTTCTCAAATTTGGCGATACATATCACATGCTGATAGCAAAATTCGAACGTAGCGTGCAAGATCTATGGCGTTACGTTTCGTAACTTGTGTCTAATTCCGCTTAACCCGGGGCTAGGGGCCGTATGAACCCATGTACATCAATATCCTCATGGTGCTCACATGAACAGTCACAATCAAAGCGTGACTGAGATACATCATTCTCTAGATAACGACTTTACAACGATTATTATGGATTAAGAATACTGATCAGCGATACGGATTTTATATTTTTGGAACATCATGATGTCTTGTCGACATCATTGAAAACTGTTGACCGCTTCTCTCTTGCAGGAAACTAGCCTATGTTTATGTATACTATGATTGTCTTTTTGAATTTGGTGCTAATACTGTTATATGGATATGGAATAGGTCTTTGGATTATGGACGCGGATATTCTTTAATGGACTACGGTTGGATTATGAATGACGGACTAGACGCTTGTATAGATAATACTGTAATGTCCATGTTTATAGTAGTATTTGTGCGGAACAAGTAAAATCAATCCTCGACGAAGATTGAGATATGTAACCGGACACGTGCGGATGGGAAACCACAGATTATCTGTCTTTGCATTAGAACATCACGTCCTACGAACATATAGTGTAAAGTACGATAAACAAAACACTTGACATCGTATGCAGTAGGCGAACCACAGTATGTGCCTACGCATCCACAAAATAGGACATGCACGCGCCAAGCTGATTGCACCATACTTACACGTTCATGCGGTAGAAGCCTAAATGTGGACCTATTCAAACTGGTGTGGATTAATAAGCAGAAGATATGGACAGACGCGCTCAATAGTTTTTCAACCATGTCTGCATATCACTGTCTTTACTTCCAATGTTTTTTAAATCTGGCACTGCTGTAGAATATTGTGTTCGGTATGATTTGAAAATTCCTTGAGACAAAAATTATTCCCAAAATATTTGACTTGAAACTGCACACTTTATTGTCTCATTGAGCCATTAACCTGGTTCCAGGCAATCTAAAAGAATAAAGTTGAATGACATGGATGATGCGTAATTAGTTCGCAGGACTACAGGTGGGATTATTTAAATCATCACCTCAGCAAACATGGCTACCATTCTATATGGCCGTCAAAAAGTCACAGATTCCATTAGAGTGAAAGTTTTTTATACGTATATGAGCCATGATGGCAGTGGACACTTTGCCCTAGTTTTCCACGAAATTTTCAAAAATCAACAAAGTCGTGACATTGAAGCACCGAAATATTCGTTATTTAATTAAATATTCCAGTAAATGTCACTTTTATATATCTGCAGCTCACATAGTCAGCTTGGAACCGTGCACTTTGGCTTACTTATGAACGCAAGTTGTGGACCCTGAACTCAACTAAGTGTGTCTCATTGAAAGTGCCAGCTGTTGCTGTTTTTTTGTGTTTTGATGCTATGATGTTTTCTGAACAAATCGAGCAACTGGAGTTTTGAAGGCTACAGGTGAACTTACTCGTGTTTCACCAATACAAAAAAATCATAAAATCAGTCTGAGATAACAGGAAAATCAGTGTTTTTCTTCCATTTTCATGATGCAGACAACGGACAGACTCATCCACCAACAAAAGAAGGGTCGGATAATGAAAAGTGAATCTGGAATATCTTTACACAAAATATTGAAATCTGTAACGATTCTCTTTTATTTTAATTCCTGCTACAGCTGAAATCATTCAATTCAGCCAGCTTAACTGGGAAATTACTGTTCAGTGGGCTCTGTAAGCCGAAATATTGAAATTCCACATATACTATTAGGAAGTACAAAAATATCAGACTATGCTTACAGGAGAAGTTATGGTTAAAGTTGAGTGAAATAACGCGTTTACTACAGTTTCTATGCAAAAAAAAATACTTTTTTCTAATGAGTCCCACAGAAGTATGAGGTTCCCTTTGTACCGGAATATCATGATAAATTGAGTCCAGTTGAGTCATGGACCCCAGTTCTTTTACATTGAACAGAATAAGACACCAGTTGTTCCATATAGACGAGGTAAAATGCAAACTATTCTTTATTAAATTTAATCAGTGTTCATTAATTTCTTTTACTTATCTTGGAAAGTACTGTTTTATCAAATTATGTCCATGCTCGATCAGTTAAAGAACGGAGAATGAGTTTATAACGACAGCAATATTTTAATAGACACCATTTTACCGTTCTTTTGGTGATTTCACCTTACTGTAATGCCACCATGCTGGGTTTCACAAACTCACCAACGATGTACTCATCATCAAATACATACACTGATCAGTATTCTATAACCAAACTAGATTGTGAAGTCGTTTTCTGAAGAATAATGTATACCAGCAACCGTGAATGACTTGTCATCATAAAAATATGGGAACAAATCCGATGATTCAGGACTGACTGAAGTTGGAGAATAAAGACTAGAATGAGAGTTCCATCTCATATAATATCCATATATGCTAAACAAATGAAAACAGAAACTATTTTCGTATCAACAATTTATTAGACAAAATAGCTTCTAAAATGACTACGAACAATTGCAGAAAACATAAGCAACATAATTTATGCATAACCGCTCATCAAAACCATTTGTAAAGTTTGGGAAATATGCCTTGCTGGAAATAAATGCGAGGCCACTAATTACGATCATATTGCTATATTGCATGCCCATGGTCTCCGAATATTGGATTGCAGGTGTTCAAGCAGGAACATAAACATTTTTTTGAAGTTTGAAGTACAATGTTCACGCCGAAGTCACGAGTGTACAAGTAATGTTTGCCGGTCTTATCGTCATCAAAATAATTATGTCCTCGATATGTCCAACTATAACCACCTGGCGGTTTTATTTGCATGAGGAACGACATATGTTTTTGTTCTACCATCGATTGTATATACAATCAATAAAACTGCACAAAGGTCGTTCATCTGGCCACAAAATCGAGTTCGAACAACATCATTTCAGTGAAACAGCATATTACTTCGTAGAATAGCAGAACACAACTATTACATCAAACGCCTTCGTTCCATGTTTTCGAAGTAAGACTTCTTTCAATAGATGAATAAACAAGTATACATGTATAAAATCTGTTGCATATTTAAAACGGGGCTCTCTGAGTCTGTTGCACAACGCCCTGTGGTGTGTATCACATTCCTCTCAACGTAGGGCTGGGGGGGGGGGGGGTGTATGGATATGAGATATAAAATAAGGATACTACTAATATACATATCAGTATTTACATGTAATGTAAGATCTTAACGATGCTCATAAAGTTCCACAATCTGAGTGACAGAGATACATCCATGGTAGGAATGTAGTACTATCGTTTACTGACTTAGCAATTAACCACGGATGACTAATAAAATGTCTGATCTGATGATATATAACAAGGAGCAATATTACAAATCGGACATCCGTTATCATCAGTTACTGAGAATCAACATTGGTGTGTTCAACATTCCACAGTGCTGCCAGTCAGAATTCTTCTCTGTGAGATCCAAGCAATGGATGTCGTGTACTGGGCCTGATCTGTTTTGCCCTCCAAATATATACAGTATCTCGTCTGCTATGAAAGCGCCGAATTGTTTTCTAGGAGTGGGATATGGTGGCAAACACTGATGATTGTCTGAATATGGGCTGTAGCGAACAAACTCTCCATTTGAAGAGAAAATGTATACATACTTGCAGTCTGTGACCGCACACGCAACAGCGCAATTTTTCGAAGCATCGAAAGGAAGATCGGCTATTCTGTTGGAGGTTTTGGTTATGGTGCTATATTTCTGGGCGGTAAGTCTCGACACCAGGTTCCCTTCGTGATCCGGATGAAATCCTCCGAATGTATAGATGTCATTGTCAATGGCCACACACTTTCCCGACTGCACCCGCTCCTGAACTTTTCCAGCGTGATGGAATGTCGTCCAAGAATCCTTCTTTGTGTCATATTCCAGTACGTAGTCTGTTAAGCGTAAGCTATTGTTATCATACCCACCGAGTGCGTAAAGCTTGGTGCCAGCGCCGGACATCATGTGATGCCTTCGTCCTGCAGGACTACTACTGCATTTTCTCCAGTTTTGGCGACCTTCGTCAAGCCTCCAAATGTCTGTCTCGTTGCTGGCGTACATGCACCTTCTCTTTGCACAGTACCAGAATGCAGAGTCATTCTCCATTTTGGTAGGGAATGATACGTTATGCCAGTCTGGTAAAAGAGTCCCGTTCTCCAGAAGCATTTCAACGACATGAAGCTCGTTGGATTTGGTTTTAGCAATCCACAGATTGTCTGGGGTGTTGTGAGATTCTGAAAGTCGCCTGTTGTCCTGCTTCCTCTGGTGGCCGTTACAATGACCAGCTGATCGTACAGTATGGGAATTGCTCAAAGATTCCTGGTAAGCAGTTTCGTTATTCAGTAGATAATGGTAACGTCTATCAAAGGGCTCTGTATTGCACATTTTTTCAAAATAGGCAGACATAAGCTGCTCCTTGGCTGGGGCTCTCAGATCTTCCTCGGAGCTGTAATGACTCCAGTGTTGGATGGCATTGTACACAGTTTCGATACTTGTGACGTGAACCAGGGGGTCCAGAATCAACATTTCAACATGAGACTTTCCAATATGCCGAAAGGACTCTGTTTGAGATATATCTTCAAAGTGCTCTCGAATCAACTTGAGAGCTTCCACTTGCAGAATGTGCAAACCATTGTTCATGGCTAATAGCCAAAACTGGAGACAGCGGACAGGTGAGAGATGACTCAGGTACAGACGTTCACAGAAGGAATGTAGAAACGGCATATCATACCGGTGAGCCATATACACGAGACGTTCGAGGTTCCCGGCGTTAACCTCAACTTGGCCAGTAGATAAGAGGGTGACCATCTCCCCAGCCGCATCCTGTTCTACGCATATGTTCGATGCCGAATGGTAAAGGGCCAGCAACTTAAGGGACAACCTTCCCAATAGGGCCAAGGAACATTCAATCCGACTGTCATTTACTGACACATCCGCCCTGGTCTCGGGGATACATAGATACTCTGAGGATACCCGGAACGTTGTTCGAAATGGGGGGAGAAGATTTCTGCCGTCAGCCATGGTTTGGATGTCCTGCAAAGATAAACGGCATTGATAATTACCAATCGGATTAAATTAATTCATCATCTCTTTGGTGTGACAATTCTCAGTATTACTAAAAGTTATGTCGGTACATGTATATACTTGCTTGTTGCAAATCGAACAAAATATAACTTACCAAATTATAATCGTCTAGGGCTCTCTGTATTATTTCTGTATACTATACCGTAGTATATATGACAAATACATGTACGACTGTCGTAATGGTTATGCTAACTTCTACCTGCATCTCATCCTAAATAATATTTGATATCCAGAACCGAGGAGGTTAACCGGGATCTAGGCCTAATTATCTGGAACAATCTCGTGCAAATACTTCCTGTTTACCAGTGATGCACCTCCCGGAACGAGTTGTGGAAATCTAGGCCAAGTATACTGCTTCCTATAATGTAAGTGATCATTAAAACACTAGTTCTACGTCTTAACTATGTTAACATTCTCAAGCCTCACTCTGCTACCCCACCCCTCTCCGGTCTTACAGAAAATCACGCGAAACCCCTCTTAACAACTGCGGGATCGAAACAAACATGTTACAAACTACATGTCCGAAACAAAACATGTTATACATATACCTTATTGTGAGAAAGACAAAGATTAGGAAACCTCAAAGTGAATAATGATTTTAACGTTGTGGATCGAAAAAAAAACAAATGGATTTCTTTGAATCCAATTAAGATAGTATAAACAGTCTTCTGTTTATGTCGCTAATAATTATAACGAATAACGAGAAAAAATTTCGAAATTGGGCATAGGCCTACTTATTCTAGATCGCTAAAACTTTACAACTCTGTATAACGATAGATCCGACATTTAATATTAAGCCGTTATCGGTTGTCTACAACAGTTAACATCAATTCCAAATATGCATAAAGTGAACATTTCAAAACATAAAAAGAGATAAGATGGTTTTCTACAACAGAGAACAGGTCAATAGTTTTCAATTATGTCATCAAGTCATCACGAAATCCTTATACTGACCAGTAATCTTCATCCGAATGAAAATCTTCATCCAAATCGTTTATTAGAGTATGATGTATCTCAGTTACGCTTTGATAGCAGCGACTGTTCATGTGAACACCATGGCGATGTAAAACAAATGCCGTTCAAACGGTCCCTAGCTTCGGGTTAAGCGCAATTTGACAAAACTCACGTACGCTATATTTCAAAACATTATAAGAGTAGTTCTGGAGTTGTTAGAAACACTAAAGCGTATAATACACTCTTAAAACGCAACTGTTAGATTTAACATGTAGAGGGTTGGAGGAGAGAAAACATTTAGAAATTGTTGTTTCACCACTTTTAAGTGTTGGATGTAACAGCTTAAAATGTTGCATTCAACACTTAAAAGTTATGAATACAACACTTTCTAAATGTTTTCTCTCCCTCAACCCTCTAGATGTTAAATCTAACATTTGCGTTCTGAGAGTGTATATATATTGTACAGTATATTGCTAATCAAGTATACCAATTATTTCTAGATTTCTTAATATTTGTCTCCTAAATAATCTGACCAGAAGAAAGCTTTGATCGTCTACTGTAAAAATGTTTAGCTTGATAATAAAAAAGCAGCGTGGAACCCAATAGGGGTGTCGTAACCTTAAGGTGTATGAACTTACCGATCTGGATATTCCGCCTGTTATTATGTTAGACTGCTGTAACATCAACACCAAATTCGCTTTAAGTGACTATATTAGTGTGAACGCATAGTAAACAAACATAATGAAGAACACGACTGTCTCCTAACATTGATCAAGAACGGTGTGGTCTTGTGGTGGAGCACGGTTCAAATATTTATAGATCTTATGGGAAATTCCCTAGCCCGTGTTTTTCCATGATCTAGAGCAACACTAAGAATACATAGGTAAACAATAACCGTCCTATAGACAACCACTCAGGCGAAATAATACCATCGTAGAAAATGCATTTTCATTTATAACTATGATCGGACAGGCCCATCAACTGGGTAACGATGTCATTCAGTTTTTCCTGGTAAATAATTTCATTTAAAATATATTTGATCGAGAGATATGGTTAACTCCGCCAGGCATGAATTATTAGAAAGTGCAGGAGTTGTCGAACGTTTATTTAATGTGTGTACTGGGCTGTTATAATTCAATGTATCTGAAAAATATGAATACCAAATTTTTCTCAAACAACGTATTGAGCCTGGATAATGATCACTCTCATTGGCTAAATTGGCTAGTCCGTGCCTCCCCCCCCCCCCCCCAAACACACAAACCGAAAAAAATTGAATTCTCAATCTGAAGCATCTTAACAGGTTATTTTTCGTGCTTCACTGAGTGAAAACGATATTACAGCAGCAGTGTCGAGTTGTCAACCGCAAAACATGTAGGACGGAAAGACTCTCCCCCCTCCCTTCCCCCGGTTCCTACGCCTATGATTTGTTAGAATCAATACCTTGTTTCTTGAAGCAGTATTGTCATAACCTGAATCGTTCACCCATGACTTTGGGATGGATTGACCTCATTTGGTAACCATATAAATGAAAGACAATAATAATACATTCCAAGTCCAGCCATATACAGTCAATACATTTCTCCGAAAGACGGATTTGATACATTCGATTCACTTGAAATACTTTGACCTGAGAGAATTCTCAAAGAAAATGCAGTCACCGCATAAGATTGAATAATAGGATCGTTTTCAAACGTGGCGAGGAATCACTATATATCTTGCCAACCTATGGCAATGGGTGAAGGGTTGCCTAGTTATTATTGCGTCCAATAGTTGTCTCATTTACACTATCTATGCTTTGTTAAACTATTGTTTTGTTTTAATTGGTGAGATATGTAAGAGGTGACAAAAACTGACGACGTCTGGCGAATAAAAACAGCCATATAACTCTACAGGAAACACTCCCTCTGCACCTCACATTCAGGCTATAGGATACAGAGGATTCTAAGACGTAGCCTTGGTATCTAAGCCGCGCTTTAAGCACCAGTCTGGATCATTTCTGTTCCGAAATAGGTTTTCCTTGTCTGAAGTTCGATTGCTTTTGCATCAACTTCAGCATTCAAGGCTGATGATTTCTCAAAACGGACACTGATAACTAACTTCTCAAAAATCCTATAATATGGATCACATGCTTGGTGATTTATTATGTATTTGACGCAGTATGACTTGTCTCGCGTTACTAAAGCTCACATTTGACTGTTCATGATAACCTGATATTCGTCCGGCGAAAACATTACAGCAAATCCCGGGATTACATGTAAAGTGTGCATGCTTGTCAAAAAGAACATTGTTCCTAGTCCAATATCTAAGAGAGTTTCTCTTTATACAACTACTGCGTGTGAGACGTCCAACCTGATGTGCACCAGAGAATACACATAATGTCAGCCAATCTTATGATAGTCACTCTTCCTTTTGTGTTCAATATCTCATCCGACAAAACAGACATCATGGCGGCTTAACTTACATGTATTTACTTCGTGATAGAACTGAAAAATGTTGAAAGCGACATTAAACCCAACAACTCACTCACTCACCCATACACGTATTTACTCACGAAACTCTGTTTTTCAGTTTTAGGAAACCCTCTGAAAACTGTTGTCACAATGGTTGGTGCATCGTTCTCAAAATATCAAGATTCTTGAACATTTCTTTCGGCGGTTCGTAAAACTCCGAAGAATTTTCCGTTTCCTTGAGCTGCGGTCGATGATGTACGGGAACAGTTCACCATTTCAGATGTCCTATAATTAATCTATATCAATTCATGTGAAGACTTGTTTAGTTTACGTGATATAAATATAAAATTTTACCGAGACAACAACAGAGCGAAGAGTGAGTGAATAGACAATACGTACGCGTTAGATAATACAGAATATATCTATACTTACAATCATATGAAATTAGCCCCGTGGGGCTTCCGGGGATTGACCTGGGATGTCGTTGTGCACACCGCAGGTCATGGTAAGAATAGGCCTCAGCTCCTCAGACAGCTTGTCGTAAGAGGCGAGTAACTGAGGCACCCATGTGGTTCCCGGGTGTGAAAAGGAATAGGACCCCATCCGTGTGGTTTCCGGGTGTGAAAAGGAATAGGACCCCACCCGTGTGGTTCCCGGGGGTGAAAAGAAATAGGACCTAACGTCGTGATATGACTGAAATATAGTTGAAAGCGACGTTAAATCATATTCACTCACTCATTCGTATGAAATTATTAATCATGTATAAAGCATTGTGGTCAGGTCACCCGGGTTATTGTCTTGTTATAATCCTCATTTATTTTTGAGTCATATATAACTGTGGATCATGGCACCATTGACCATCATTAGATGTATAGCTTGTAGGAAGGCTGCAATGGGCGTTAAAAGGAGGTCAGGTTGGGATAATCCACATGGGATGTTTTTTTGTTTGGGCCTTACTAATCTGGATTACGGAGCCGTAAAAGTGACATGCAAAAAAAAAAAAATTATCTCGGGCCCCGACTTATTATCTCGGGATCCCGACTTATTATCTCGGGATCCCGTGATATTATCTCGGGCCCCGATTTAATTATCTCGGGCCCCGACTTATTATCTCGGGATCCCGAGACAATTATCTCGGGCCCCGATTTATTTATCTCGGGGCCCGAGATAATTGACTAATGGAATTCAAGGGTCATTCCGCCATTTTATCGACTGTTCTGTTACGTCGCTGAAGTTATTTCCTTATTCCTTATTCTAAATCGATATTCTAAATCGAGCTATGTGATATATTTCGACAACCATTATGTCTTTCATAACACGAATGGAACCATGTTTTCCCCAATAATTTTTCCTCTCTATGAATATAATTGTGAGTAGAATACTTCAAAATGTGTACCATTAAGATCATTTCCAAAGGGTCGTAGTAAAATCCGTGTACATTCCACAATATTTTGCTAGCCACTTTAAGAGTGGTCTAGATATCTTCCTAATAAACTTATCTCTTCTTTCTGGCCCATTCTTATAGGTGTTTGTAGCGGGACCGCCATACCCTTCGAGCCAGCGATAAATGGACCGAAGCCCGTTGTGGTCAATTTACATCGACTGTATCTGTTGGTCCTATTCATCCAGAAATCTGTTTTGTGCCATTTTTTCTTAAAGTGGCACCAAACGGATTTCTGGACGAATTTATAGATATATTTGTTAGGAAGATATCTAGACCACTCTAAAAGTGGCATAAAAATATTTATGGAGGAATAGGACAAACAAATACAGCCGCTGTAAATTCACTATATTGAGATGATATCCATTTAGCGCTGGCTCGCAGGGTATGGCATCTTCACAAGTCCAGGTCAATCCTACATCCTCGCAGAGGGTTTACCTGGACATTTTTGGTGAATCGAATGAATTTTTGAGTCGATGACTCTATTATACAATCTCGTACATTTCATCCCCCGCGCTTGTTTTGAATTAGCATGTCGGTATACCAAGCCTACGGTTTTTGCTTTGACTTTCGATGTCGATTACATACAGACATCAAAGTACTTTGGACCGCAATGAAATCCAAACCTGTCACATCTCATACCTCGCAGCGGATTGGCATAATCAGCTAGCTTAGCGCGTTCACTGATTGGTTTGATTTTGAGGAAATCCCTTCATCTATTTATATCCAGAACTAGTATAGGTAGCTAACCAAGCCAGTGTATCGATCCTAACAGATGATGAGATCGATCGATACACTGGCTCGCGAGGATGAGGGCATGGCGGCCCCGCTTTAAACACTTAAAAATGGGTCCGGAAGATAGATAAGTCTATTTGGAAGATATCTAGACCACTCTAGAAGTAGCTAGCAAAATATTGTGGAATGTACACCGATTTTACTACGACCCTTTAGACATGATCTTAACGGCATATATTTTGAAGTATTCTACTGACAATTATATTCACGGCGAGGAAAAGTTATTGGGCAAATCATGGTTCCATTCGTGTTATGAAAGACATAATGGTTGTCGAAATATATCGATTTTCATGAAGGTTACAACTTTCACATAGCGCGATTTAGAATATCGAAACGGGAATAAGGAATAAAGAAATAATTTCATGGACGTAACAGAACAGTCGATAAAATGGCGGAATGACCCTTCAATTCCATTGGTCAATTATCTCGGGCCCCGAGATAAATAAGTCGGAGCCCAAGATAATTATCTCGGGATCCCGAGTTAAAAAGTTGGGGCCCGAGATAATTAAGTCGGGCCCCAAGATATTATCACGGGATCCCGAGATAATTAAGTCGGGCCCCGAGATAATATCACGGGATCCCGAGATAATAAGTCGGGGCCCGAGATAATTAAGTCGGGCTCCGAGATAATATCACGGGATCCCGAGATAATAAGTCGGGGACCGAGATAATTAAGTCGGGCTCCGAGATAATATCACGGGATCCCGAGATAATAAGTCGGGGACCGAGATAAAAAAAAATTTGCATGTCACTTTTACGGCTCCGTAATCCAGGTTGACCTCCTTTTAACGCTCATTGCAGCCTTCCTACAAGCTATACATCTAATGATGGTCAATGGTGCATTGACCCACAGTTACGGAGCCGTAAAAGTGACATGCAAAAAAAACAAACCGGTGAATTACACCAACATGGCCGCTCTATGACACCTAACGGCAACATGCTTATACCAGTAAATGACATTTTTGCTACACGAAGTCTGAGAAATAGATATAGAAGTGATAGATATAGATGTGCATAATTGACCAGAAAAATGTTAAATTATCGACACTGGAATATGACGTATATCAGTTCAATCTACTTGGAATTCTAATCCTTCTAAATTTAAAATTTGTTTGCTTACACATTTTGTTATTCAGTGTTTCATGATGTGCTGTGGTGCTGTCTTCAAAAATGACTTCTTGTCAACCCATAAACCAAAAACTGGTTTCATTCTGTCCAAAAGCAGCATCCAATTATTTTAGAAGAATGTAACACCCCTTGACGTCAATAGACGGCCAGGATACGTGATCTTTGGGTTCGAATCAGGGGAGGCAGAGATAGGATTTCAAAATCGTTTTCACCAAAATGTCTCGCTTATGACATAACACCACATACACTGCAGAAAGGAACCCAGAAATCAGTCTTGTGTCTACCCAGTTTAAGCATTATCCGTCATAGTGTGGCAATATGATGAAAAGATTCTGCACTTTGAGGTAAAAGCATGAAACTTGGCACATTTATAGTACTCGATCGGTTGATTAAAATTGGATATAGGCCCACTTGAAATGATGGACGCCATTGTAATGTTGAAATCAGAAGGTCATTTGGGACCCGTAAATTTTCTTCTTACACATAAGGCTACGGTGTTGAAACTTTCTATGACATATCTTGGACTCAAGAGTTATAGGAAAATGTAACAAGTTCCAAGGTGGCTGCCTTAACGACGTCACAATGACGTTATGTTATAGAAATGCTTTTTTGAGGTCGAGTTTTCATACAGATTTTTGAAATTTTCTATTTATGCTATTTTCTTCGGAAAAAAGCTACATAATAGGTTAGATATCATAGGCTGTAAAGTTTCAGTTGTCAATTTTTTACCTTTAGGCAATTTATGATGCTGATTCATCTAGTTACAGATCATATGCCTATTGAAATTACGAAATCAGATATTATCACATCCGAAAAGGGGCATATCTCCGTGAAATTTGGGCCAAAGTGACTCATTTTCGATATGCGTCTGTCCTATACTTAGATGAATAAATGTTTTTCAAAATGTAGTCCGTGGACCTAACACGGTTCTGCATATATGGCGGCAACGGATAGATGAACTTGACGACAATACCCCTTGAACAAGCAAGATCATGAGTAAATTCAAAATGGAGGTCATAAGGGTGTGAATAAAAAGTTCTTTTCGTCGTTTTCTTAAAATATTTACCTTTTTACACATGAAAGTGCACACAATTATTTTAATCCACATCAAATCATTATTTCCTGATTTATTATGTAGTTTTCCAGAGAAAGTAACATAAATAAATAAAAAAAATTAAAAACTGTAAATAATCGACCCCAAAAAGCGTTTTTAAAATATGACGTCACTGTGATGTCACTAAGGCAGCCATCTTGGAAGTTTTAAGATTTTCCACTAGCGCTTGAGTCCAAGATATGTCATAGAGAGTTTCAACTCCGTAGCCGTTGGATTAATAGAAATATTTAGGGGTTCCAAATGACCTCCTGATTTCTACATTACAATGGCAGCAATCTTGAATTTGGCGGCCATCTTGCAATAATTTCAAGCAAATAGCAACTATAGCAAATTTTAATCAGTCGATCGAATACTATAAATGTGTCAAGTTTCACGCTTTTACCTCAAAGTGCAAAATTGACTGTTGACAGTGATACGATAATTCCATTTAAAATCCTAAGATTTCAAACCAATAATGACTCAGATCTAACCCAAAAACTCTCAATAATGGAATAGAAAAAGGGAACTATGATATAAATGTGTCAACCCCGATGGTATTCTAACCCACGAACTCTCAGGTATTGCAGTCCTGCGTTTTAGCAATGCATATCTGGCGGTCACATAATTCATCATTTTCGAACAGAGGGCTTCATAGGACTATTACATCATCGCTCTGAAATATTTGTATCTAATACCGCTAAAGCCGGTGCTAGGGCAGTGTGGTCATGTCATTCAATATGACCACATGAACAGCTACAAGACAGCTGAGATACAAATCATCACAGGAATCACTTTTGGTTCTTGTGACGTTTTTAGAAACATGCAGTCAGAATATTTGTCTGTGGGGTCATGCCTTCTTCTCAGTACGTGGGCAACGTTTTCCACCATCTTTTTAATGTTCTGCTGGTGGACGTTTCGTTCCCGAGGCTTGCCCTCTGTACAACTCACATAGTGGAAAGTGAAACGCATGGTCGACGTCGGGACTCACATATATTTGTTCTGAATACGAACTTGCATTCAATTAATACTCCCGAGTTTGGGTCGTTTTTTACCATCTGGCTGTCACATATTTTCTAACAGAGGATTTGATATAGGGTTATTACATCACGGCTCTGAAATAGTATCTAATACCACTCAATCCGGTGCTGGTGGCCGTGTGGTCATGCCATTCATTATGTCCACATAAACATACACAATATGGGATACGAATCATCACAGGGATCACTTTTGGTTCTGTGATGTTTTTAGAAACATGCGGTCAGTGCATTTGCATGTGGAGTCATATGACTTCTTGTCCGCACATCGCCATCGTTTTCCACCACCCTTTCAGTGCAAACTAATTGTTTGTAATTATATAATTACGCGTCGTATCTGAAATTAAATAATCAGCCGTCGTCCATTAAAGAGTTTCCTCGTCAATAATCAAAACACCTTTTTTCGTACGACAGTGAGCATCAGTTTCAATTAAAAAACAACACATACAGAATTACTGCAAAAGAAAGAAGAGGTCAACAGTTTACAATGATGACAGCAAAACCTAATGCCGTTCTTTACATATATCCTAATTACTGGCTAGTATTCTTTAGCCAAATGAATTTACTAGTGTATGATGTATCTCGGTCACGACTTGATGGTGACTGTTCATCTGAACTCCTTGGAGATAATTCATCTTTGTATCAAATTAGTGATTGTTGATTTAGCCGTTTTCAGTTAGGATGAAAAAAGTGAAAACAAAATATATTCAATTCTTTCTGGTGCCCTTTCCAATTCTAGGGTTTTCTGTTGCTCTATGTGATGACATATGATAATATGTAAATTTCAATTCAAATGTCGACACTTTTTTCACTTGAGGCCCGCTAATCACAAAATGTGAAGGGCGATAACATGAGAACCAACGTCAAGATGTGGTCAAAATTTCTGTGACCTCAGTATTGTGTTATGGAGAATATTTGTGAAGAAATGTGTAGTTTTGCAAAAAAAAATCTACTAAGTCATTTTTCACATCACGTGGTATTCAAGGTCAAAGTTAAATCTGATCATCTTGTAACTAATAAGAAGAGAAAGCCCATTTAGAGTTCTATTTCATGTATCGTTTCGAGACTGTCAGTGACCTACTTCGTCATTTTGTACGTCAAAAGAGAAATGCAATGATATTCTTGAAGGTTATCGACTACTTAGTAGATGTACTAATAATCCAGACGATGGCTCCTCGTATTCAAAATTTATTTGATTTTGGAAATATTTAGAAGTGAATCAACTCGGAAGTCTGACTTCGTAATAACCACAAACCACTGAGAATTGTGGCCATAACTTGCTCAATCTTGCTCCGAAATGTTTACAGGGCGATCCGTACACGGAAGTCACGTGGCCGGAAGATGCGTACAGGAAACGGGAAAGGAAGTATTATACGCCTGCGCAACCTGAAGTGTGCAAGCACCGATAGTGCATCCTCATTACCAACGAGTGCTTGATATCTAAGCTTTACAATAAACTGTTGAGGCAGTTGTGTCCTGTATAAACTTTGGGTAACAGAATAACAATAATCAATACAATGGCAATAGGTATCTCCATCCAATTGGTAACGTTTATTCATTGTTCACAGTTGGCTATGCAGACGCATACATCAATTAGCAACAATGATGATAAGATTTATGATTGAAAAAATATAAAAATTTAATGATAAATTGTAATCAGCCTAACAGAACATCTAGGCCAATATTCTGTCATGTCCTTACCTGTAAACATGGGCGGGATATGCACAATTGAATGCGAAGATGGTGTTAATGCAGGGGGATTCCTCAGTATATTTTCCATACAGTTATTCTAATAACAATCATAATAGTTAATACAAAAGTAACATCTCGAGCGACTGAGAATGGAGCAGATATAGGCCATTAAAATTTCCTGTTGTAATTCTATGGCAAAGACATCTGTTTACTTGACTATGTTATACATCAGATATAGGTCACCACCAATTGAGTTACTTCCTGTATGCCGACATGACCATCAAACAACCCGAATCAATTAGGAATACAAAAGAACAATGAACAATAAATACATTTACTGACGAATTCAATCAATCAATGAAGTGTCGGGACAACATGGGTGGTATTCGAGGTGACACATGGCTTGTAACACAGATTCTCGAGGCCTGAATGCGCGCGAACTCAATAGTACGATTAATGTAATATCAGCAATGTATATTTCAGTATGTGAGAATAAATGCATTGTGATGATGGGCCGCGAAATCCGTATGGGAAGCGGCCCGTAAATCACAATTTCAATCAAAAACACAAATTCAACAAATTAATCATTTGTTCTCTTTTATCAGTGTCATACCGATTTCGCTTGCACATATCATTTGTCTGGAATAGTTATTTATACACGCTGGACATCAAATGTACACTTTAGGTAGATATCTCGCACGGTATATTTGAAAAGTTTCATATGGAAATGTAAAATTAGTTTTTTACGCATTAACCGTATGAAAACAGGAGAACGTCCAGCTGGAGGGTATGGCTCTACACATTCGTCTGATGTTTATTGATGACCTCTAGGTTGGTTTAACGTTAAGGAAATTATGACCGTTCAAGTATTTATACCCGTTTTCGGAAAACGCAAAATATATGGGAAGCTGTACATCAAAGATATGCCTGTATCTCGGAATTCGCATTGTGTCAGCGCCACAACAATTATATCCATCCAAACTCTTATCCATCTTATGAACATAACAAACCTTTAATATTATTGGCTACAAAAACCTAAAATCAGCTCTACTGAAACGGTCCCTAGACTATCTAGGACCTCGTCTTGTCTGGCAAAGCCTTGATTTCCTTTTTTAATGTAAATTACATTAGAAAGCTATTTTTTTCACTCACATGTGAAATCCGCACAGTACTGACAATTGCATAAATTTACATTCAAGTGACCCTTTGATATTCTTTTCCGTTGTTGTATGAATTGGTAGTTCAAGATTTGTTGTAACTATTATGAATATATAAATTGTATTACAGTTACTGGGAAAAACCGTGATGTTACATGTACATGTGTGACATTGGATCTAAAGGTGAAGTTCCAAAGAAAGAAGCGCCTAAGCCGTTTGAATGTCTTGATGATTTTGTGGGCATGGTTTTATACAGGAAACCCTACAATGTACCCAATGCAATGTACCATGCCTACCTTACCCACATATGTACTTCTGAAAACTGATTATTCGCATAGGCTATCAAACGTCCCCTTTTTCACACATATGACAATGTTGGTGATGAAATCTGGTTCATACTCCATGTAAGAATCACGAGACAATGCATACATTAGCCAAGTCTGGGGACAACAATGTGTCTAGACTTATGCCTTTTCAGCGACACAAAGACCCAGACAATAGCTCCCTACATGAAGTATCGACCTGAAATCTCGTGTCACAACGCCAAAGCCCAGTTCATCTATTCAAATCTATGAACGTCTATAGAAATAATTTTGTTAGCTATATTCCAAGTATATATATGTTTAATACACAAGTTTTCGACCGGGGCCTTTATCAAGTGATGTGTTGAATGTCATGAAAATGCCAGTAAATAGACATATTGTCAATAGTTCATCCGTTTCCATGGATGACCAAATGAAATATTTTCTAATTTTGTCAAATATTTGGGCGTAACAATAATTCAATCCGTCGCCCAGAAGTAAATGCTGTATGTATAATCTCGATCTATAGCTTCACTGAGCCAACGCAGGGTGAGTTGTAGTCCGGTTACGTCTTCCTTAGCATGAGATACGCATATGAGAAAATGACTTGTAAACAATTGCAAAATTGAACCAATGCTGTATGACATGCAAGGCTTTAGCGCGTGTTACTTTTGTTACTGACGATTTTCACTTGAATATACAGGCTGAGGAAGGCAGTCATTGCCATATTGACTGCCTTGAATATACAGGCTGAGGAAGGCAGTCATTGCCATATTGACTGCCTTGAACATACAGGCTGAGGAAGGCAGTCATTGCGATATTGACTGCCTGGAATATACAGGTTGAGGAAGGCAGTCATTGCGATATTGACTGCCTGGAATATACAGGTTGAGGAAGGCAGGCATTGCCATATTGACTGCCTTGAACATACAGGCTGAGGAAGGCAGTCATTGCGATATTGACTGCCTTGAATATACAGGTTGAGGAAGGCAGTCATTGCCATATTGACTACTTTGAATATACAGGTTGAGGAAGGCAGTCATTGCGATATTGACTGCCTTGAATATTCCCCACCGACATTTTCCCCCACGACAGTATCCCCACACGACATTTTCTCTAGGCGACATTTTCCCCACCCTAATATTACGTGCTGTAATAATTACGTTCTGTCGACAATCGCAGTCGCGGTCAACAGTAGTTCCTGGAAGACTTATCATGGGATTACGGATTAATCAACGGGCAGGAGCAGTAAGACGAAGACAATTGGGCAAGTGAAACAATGGTAGGCTAGATGACTTACCATAGGATTACGGATTAATCACTCAGTCAGCTTAACTAAGATGCTACAAAGAAATTTGAAGTTATTTATTCGGATCGTAACTCAAGAAGATTATATGAATGGAAAGTGATCAAAAATTCCCGCTGCATGAAAGCGGCAACAATTTGATATTATTATTTGATCACTTCGTCATCACTGCCGATGTATTCCGATAGACTTCTAGACATGCGAATGCAAATTGAAATTATTTAATTCATAACGATGTAGACAAAACTGAACTTTAAAATTAAAAAATATTTCATTCATAACGATTTACTCAAACCGAACTTTCAAAAAAATACATTATCACAGAAAAAAATATATTCAAAAGTATTGATTATCCACATTATAATATATATATGCACAGAATATGCACAGAATTTATATAGCCTTGCCGGAAACCGATATCGTCAAATTTGATGCGGTCGGTACTGCTACATAACACCATGCCAAGAAATAAATAACAGCCAGAAAACAGAACATAAGAGCATGATATTGATAATATATTCTTATTTATTATGCATGAAAAGAATGCACGTTTGCATACATCTGCCGATGTTCAACTAAAACGTAATCTCCCTTGAATTCCCAGAACTCTCCTACGTGCAAACATTAAAAAAAAATTCAAGGTGAGGAAATGACCGCGACTGCGATTGTCGGCAGAACGTAAATATTACAGCACATAATATTAGGGTGGGGAAAATGTCGCCTGGGGAAAATGTCGTGTGGGGATACTGTCGTGGGGGAAAATGTCGGTGGGGAAAATGTCGCGGGGGAAACTGTCGCTGGGGGATAATGTCGGTACCCCCTTGAATATACAGGTTGAGGAAGGCAGTCATTGCCATATTTTTTTGCATCTGCCGATGTTCAACTAAAACGTAATCTCCCTTGAATTCCTAGAACTCTCCTACGTGCAAACATTAAAAAAGAATTCAAGGTGAGGCAATGACCGCGACCGGTACCCCCTTGAATATACAGGTTGAGGAAGGCAGTCATTGCCATATTTTTTTGCATCTGCCGATGTTCAACTAAAACGTAATCTCCCTTGAATTCCTAGAACTCTCCTACGTGCAAACATTAAAAAAAAATCAAAGTGAGGAAATGACCGCGACTGCGATTGTCGGCAGAACGTAAATATTACAGCACATAATATTAGGGTGGGGAAAATGTCGTGTGGGGATACTGTCGTGGGGGAAAATGTCGGTGGGGAAAATGTCGCGGGGGAAACTCTCGCTGGGGGATAATGTCGGTACCCCCTTGAATATACAGGTTGAGGAAGGCAGTCATTGCCATATTTTATCACCGCATCTCAATATCATGCCAATCACACATGTATCTCATATGTGTGGTTCTTATGAACTTGTATTTTCAACTACAGAATTATATTCCAGGCACATGTATATTCACGTGGCCACCTTTCGCAAATTTAAATAGGCAATAGCGAGACATTTTCACTGAAGATATATTCTCACCTAGATGTGAAAGCGCACATTTTCTCGAAGGACCCACCCATTCATTCTCCTCCCCCTCAAAACTGCCACAGAAATTCGTCGTGTATTTTCGGGGAATGCTCTTTCGGTGTTCTACAGAATAGAATAGAATAGAATAAACTTTATTGCTCACTTATGCCCGGAGGCTAAAGGCACGACATATTAAGATACAATAAAATACGATAAAAACACACACATGTACATAAGACAGAGCAGTAAGCTCAGGTTCAACATAATGGTTGTCAGATTGATATGACATATATAATGGCATATAGTGGCAGGGATGGCTAGTGCATAAATATTATAAGGATCTATACCTTACTGACAGCACCCAGAATTACTACTTTGTGACACAGGGCATGCATTCATATATAAATCTACTTACAGCATTAATCACAACCAGCTGGTTACAGGTCATAAGTAGTTTTAGGGTATATTCACAAGGTCTAAAAAGTCTATGGCAGAAAAAGTCTCTGATGACATTGAACATACTTTCCCTTTCTTTTTTATATTTGGAACAAGCAAGGAGGAAATGTATTTCATCATCTACTTCCTGACAAGAGCGACAACTACGCATTTCGGCAGGAATTCCTTGATATCGTCCTCTATTAATTTCGAGGCTGTGTGTACCAATTCTAAATTTGAACATTGAAGCACGATATTTCCTATTTGGGATAGATAGAATAGTCTCGGCTGGTGAGAAGTGCGTTTTGAATAAGCAGTAAGTTCTCATTTTGCTAAATTTAGAGATCTGATCCTTCCAGATCTTAGCATATTTCTCAAGGAGTAGCTGCTTAATAAACTTTAGAGTGGATTTGGGAGATCTACATTTCTGATTTTCCCAAATATGCAAACTTTTGGTTTCTAATAAGATTTGTTTCATACAGGATACCCAGTTATCTTTTCCTGATGATCTGCTATCCTTTGCTTGTTCCTGATATGCCTTGTATACAAGTGATTCTGTATCAGCAGACAGAATATGCATATAATATGAGATACTATTTAAGATCGCATATAGTTTCAGAGGTACTCTACCCAACTCACCCAAAACTGCTAAGTTTACAGCTTTAGCATTAACACCAAGTAATTGCTTGCAGAATTTGATATGCACAGATTCAGTATCAGTTTGTTTGCATAACAAAAAATCAGTAAAATTAATATTGGATAGTTTACATGTATAACCAATCCATACATCAGCGCCATACAGGAGAATGGGCTGTATAACAGATTCAAATAGCTTGCAAGCAAGTTTAGGGTTCAGTTCCTTAGGATCAAAAGACTTTTTTAGCAAGAAGAGAGCTTTTTTGGCACGATTTGCCAAATTAATCACTGCTTGGTTAAATTGACCATTAGAGTGAAGTATCACACCTAGATACTTATACGAGTTTACACAGGCAATGCGATTCTGATTGATATAAAAACAATAGTTGGGGGGTTTGTTACCCCCAAAGGCAATAACATTTAACATTCTTTTTGAAATTTAGGGTTAAACCCCATTTTGACAGGAAGATACCGAGATTATCCAGTTTCTTTTGCAACTCATTCCTATTTAATGATAAAATCACAATATCATCGGCGTATGCCAAACATGGGACTTCCACATTACAAAGCTTAGGGGATAAATCATTTACATCACAGATCTTATGAAGTAAATCGTTGATATATAAATTAAACAGAATGGGGCTTAGTATATTCCCCTGATGCACACCTCTAACAATAGGGAAACTATTGCTTAAACATGTACTTGACCTGACCTGCGACTGGCTTAGATGATACATATTCTTTATTACATTGTAGATATTGCCATTTATACCAGCTTTTTGCAGTTTTAGAAAAAGGCCGGTATGCCACACTGAATCAAAGGCCTTGTTAAAATCTATAAAACAAGCATACAGCTTTTTGCCACCATGCTTGTATTTGTCAATTAATGTTTTCATTGTAAAAATATGATCAGCTGTCCTGCATCCTTTTTTAAAGCCAATCTGGGAATCAGATATCAAACTATGTGTATATGCAAAGTTAATTAACCTGTTATTGAGAATAGAGCAAAATAATTTGCTCAAGCAGCTGTTTAGAGTGATACCGCGATAGTTATTAGGCTCAATGATAGTTCCACCCTTGTGGACAGGGACAATTAGGCCAGTAGACCATAGTTCGGGGAATTGCCCAGAATCTAGAATTTTGTTAAATAGTAAGAGAAAGATCTGGCTCATAACCGGGTATGCGGATCTAAGCATCTCATTAGAGATGCTATCAAGTAGCACGAAAATGTGAATTTAATCAAATTTGCCTGTCGTTTGTACGACGGTTTCGTTAAATATTTGTGTGTTGTACATATGGCTGACTGTAATTACTTCAAGCAACTTGCAATTTCTGCGCTCTTCACCCTTTTGAAAATCTTTCCAGAGGTATTATTGTTATTAATATACAATGATGTGTTTGTACCAGAATATCGTGGTTTTTTGTAGTTTTATTAGTGGGAACGTTTATAAAATTTCCAGATGAGTTTCCATCAAAATGCATAACATACAATAACCCTAATTGTGCTTCGTGGCCTAATACACAAGATCTGTGTTTCTTCAACCTCAGATGAGAGGCACCGGGGGGTATTTAGTCACACACCGTCAAAACATTGTGACATTTACTGGTAGATACCAGCAGTCTCGTACAAATTATCGGACAATGTCAAATATCGCTGAATGCATAACAATATAAAGATCAAACGAAAAATTCTATCCCGGCAAGTATATGCGTACACTTATGACACCAATTTACCGGCTAATTTTTTGCTGGGTGATTACCATAATGAGATGTAATCTCCCTATGTATAGTCATATTGAATACGTAAACTAAATGGACGCCGGTAGTTTTGACCGAACTTTGCAAGAGCATCGGGAAAAGAGTACTGGGCCACCATGGCTAGGTCTACCCAGATATACTCGCGTGCAAGTTGAGGACCTGTGACGCGGTTGACCGGGAGAATAATGGAATTCCGGCAATCAAATTTTATACGAAATATGACAGCCATGTTCGATCATGCGACAATATAAGATATTTCATTAACTCCCCCATTCAGAGATGTAATATAAACTAAGAGATGTACCAGACATCGCAAAGAAAATTATTGTCATTAATATACAATGATCTCTTTATGCATATTAAATTCTTACATTCTCTCGTAACATCATTGTGTGTTTCATATCTCTGAATCATCACTGTCTGACCCGTATTCATCACTTATCAATTCCTTGAATAAATGGTTCTTTGATAGCTTTCCCAGAATTAATATTGCATGCACTTTGGACTTGACTGACCGCCATGAGTATCATTTTTATTACATATATCCAATGTCAATTGATTCTGTGATAAAGTTTTGACGTAATCTCCTGTCTATCGTTGGAATATAATCCTACCATGCTTTCCCCTCGACTCCTCTTCTTCATAGTCTTTAAGTAAATAGTCTTGCTCCCTCTCCTCCATGTCTTTACTCCTCTTTTGCAGTAGGAAGATTGGCCTTCATTAGGACGATTCACGGGAGATTTACCTATGGACGGCATAGCTAAAGGTTGAATTATTCTTTATGCTCGAGATAGACTAGGTCAGAGAATGAGCTCAGTTTGCTGGGAAAGACAAACACAATACCCAGAAATCTGGTTAGGTCATTTATTCAAATGACAATGGTTATAATCATTAATTCAAATGACAAATCATTAATTCAAATGACAAATGATAAAATAGCAGGGGCATGGAGAACACATATGAATTATGTGAATTATGTGTTACCAAATGCAGTGATAGAACATGCCCCCAATTAGCAAATAATGTAAATATTGTTATACCAGCAAAGGTGGGGAGCATAAAGGGCTTCCTGTTACAAAATGTCACAAGACAGAGAATTGAGGGAGGGTAGGGAGGGTTTTTCTGTAGCAAACTGGATAAACCAAATCCATCACTGACATTTTCCAGAAACAAATTCCAGGTAGCCGAGGAAATACCGATCTCGTGTTACAAAGTTGGAGAGTCTAATATAAGGGCGATAACTCACAATCAACAGTTACAATAAAACTATAATCATGTCAACATAAGAAAGCGACCTTGTTGATCCTCACATAAACTTAATTATGGTAACCCTAATTTCCTTTTATGCTCGAGATAGACTAGGTCAGAGAATGAGCTCAGTTTGCTGGGAAAGACAAACACAATACCCAGAAATCTGGTTAGGTCATTTATTCAAATGACAATGGTTATAATCATTAATTCAAATGACAAATCATTAATTCAAATGACAAATGATAAAATAGCAGGGGCATGGAGAACACATATGAATTATGTGAATTATGTGTTACCAAATGCAGTGATAGAACATGCCCCCAATTAGCAAATAATGTAAATGTTGTTATACCAGCAAAGGTGGGGAGCATAAAGGGCCACAGATAACAGTGGAGTAAAAGATGGAACTGTTATCACCCAACCGAAGTCTCTGACCTAGCCCTTACAGTATTTAACACAAAACAGTAGGATGAGTAGATATCACTGGCCTCTTAATAGTTGGTTTGATAACCTGAGAATGGCAGCAACTGGCTAGCGCTAACTGAAGTAATGACTTTGACTACAAATGTTTACATCTTCATGAGCAGATCAATGGTAATATAGCAGCCAACTATATCAAGACTGCAATTGCATGAAATAATACAATCAGGTACATGTAGTTTATTTTGCACAGGGTGTATAGCAAGACAGATTGACTCAAACAAATATGAAGGGAACTTATTTCCCAAATTAGCATGTAAATCAATAAAAGATAGCATGAAAAAACATGGGCAATCTATTACTATGCGTCTATGGATGGTGGAATATTACCTTACCAATCTTAGAATGAAAATGAAAGAAATATGCATAAGTGTGCCTGAAGGTAGGGGCACAGAAATCCACATCAGCCAAGTACGGTACTGGAAGAACAAATACCATTCAGGGCAGCATAAAATACCTGTCATATAGTGAAGAACCATATTAATACAATAAATATATAGCACGAGAAAGGTTCATGGGCCTGTCAGGAAATTTATTATTTCATTTCTTTTCTTTATTTATTTCAATTAAAGAAAACAACTGGCACTGGAAGAGTCCCGGTTACCCTCCTAAAAATGAGTAATATCCTTCACTTCTCAAACATACCCCCACAAAACATTGAACTGCCAGCCAGTTAAATTGTATGGCGGATAAAAACAATGAAGATCCTCAAGGTTGTCAATTGTCCAAGGGAAGGTTAGGATTAAGCCTCACTTTCTCAAGAATAATCTTTGAAATAAAGTTGACAAAAGGAAGTCAATATGATTGTTGTATAATACATAATACAGGAATTCACATATACCAGTATCTGTGTGTGATGGAGCTCACTGGTAAAAGACCTGAAAGTGATAGTAATGATATTTAGTACTGGATTCACAAGCCTGGGGATGATAGGATGAGGTAGGATTTCCTCTCTGAAATAGACAATGCATGAGGAATTCTTAAAGATAAAAGTGTTTTACAACGTCCATATTTACGTTTCCCCATGGAAAGCACTGCTACTGCAAACAGACTGGTGGTCTATAAAGTAACACAAAAAAAAAACAAAAAACTTAGAAACAAACTAATACAATATAATAACCTGGGATACAGTATATCAGAAGGACCAGTGATTCCACCAAATTAAGCTGCAGATGATATGTACAGACATGTCACAGGCGCCCCTCAACCCTCTGTCACACTGCACTACAGAGAGAACAATCTTTGGGATCACCTACATTAATAATAGAAAGCTCACTGAGAAAAACCTGGAAGTAATAATTAAAGGAAAGGAGTTAACACAGGATCAGCAAGCATAGAGATGCTGAGAGCAGGCAACCATTTCTGTCTGTGAGTATGAAATCATAATGGAATAAGAAACTATCAGGGTCTGAAATAGCAGCATGATCAGATATGTCTGATGAAAAAACGTATCTCGCCTATGTTCAAAGAATAAAGTTCGACCAAACTCTGGGAATTGACTGAGAATTTGAACATGTTGAATTAGCTTATCTCAAGACTCTGAACGGTAATATAGACAATATCAAACATGCTGGCAGCTTCAGAGGAAATTCAGGCTGAAGAAAGTTCTGCACAATGCTGTCTGTTGTGTTGTCAAACCTGGTCATGGACATACCTGTATAGAATTGGAAGAAAAAAATAAAAAGTTAAGTACTAGTTACTCCTGTAAGGAAAGCTGTCTCATCAATGCAAGAACAAGAGCACCTGACTCAACCAAAACAACTAGAGTCTAGGCACGTATCATTTCAACCCTTCTAGAGGTCTGGTCTGAAAATATAAAAGTGCCAGTGCAGTCCCCAATGACAAGAGTTATAGAGAGATTACACTGTAAATCACACTCCAGCAGGATCTGAAGTAGCGGTCAGATATGAGATATATCTGATCAAAATCTGGTTCTGTCAGATCAAATGTTGCTATCCTGTCCAAGTTCATATGTTAGATATAAAAAAAAAAATTGAAATTTTCTTAAATATTTATAGACCCTGCTCGAGTATAATGGAGGCCATCTGAATATGATGTTGAGACAAAACATAGATGATGGTTTCACACTTCTCCTACAATATGAATAGAAAGGAACAAGTCAATTATATGTACTGAAATTAGAGCAGTCAATGCGGGCCTCCTGAAAAGTAGAATGTATTACGACCATACACTAAATATATACACAAAATAAATTCAGTTCAAGTCACTATGCCTGGTATAGCTGGATTTCTGACAAGCTTAATGTTTATCTATACTGAAATGTGAGCAGTCAATGCTGACCTCATGAGAAATAGAATGTATTATGACCATAATCACACACTAAATATATACACCAAGTAAATTCAGTTCAAGTCACTATGATATAACTGGATTTTTGACAAGCTTTGTATGTTCATGTATACTGAATTGATGAGCAGTCAATGCTGACCTCATGAGAAGTAGAATGTATTATGGCCATGGTCGCACACTAAATATAAACAGTCACCAAGTGAATTCAGTTCAAGTCAGTATGCTATAGCTGGATTTCTGACAAGTTGTATGTTCATGTCTACTGAATTGTGAGCAGTCAATGCTGACCTCCTGCGCAGCAGAATGTATTATAACGATGATATAACTGGCTTTCTGACAAGCTTAGTTTGTTCATGTATACTGAAATGTGAGCAGTCAATGCTGACCTCATGAGAATGTATTATGACCCTGATCATACACTAAATATATATACACCAAGTAAATTCAGTTCGAGTCACTGTGATACAGCTGGATTTCAGAGATACACGTAGGCGGTGATGCACAGTGTATCTGAGTGATGATAGATAGAGCATACAAAATCGTTGGTAAATTCTGGCTCGTAAAAATCCATGTTAACGTTGGTAATATGTATACCACTTGGTAGAACAGGTAAGTCAGCAAAAGCAGCAGGACTCTAGCTTGATGGACTATTCTGGAGTTGATGAAGAAGGAATGATGGATATTCCAGTCGATGATAGGTCTCCATCTCATGAATATACAATGGAGCAGAGGGTCCAAAACAGGATAGGAGTGACTGGACAGCGGAATGGGATAAAAAATCACCTGGGCTTCCCAACATCCAAAATCGTCCGCAGACACAACAGGATCTGTAATTATAGAGATATAACGCAGTATCCACATTCTGGGCATGCGATTCATTTCCTGATGTCCTGGATTCATGAATTCAGGATTGAACAGTAATGTCTAAATGGTAACTAGACAATGTAGATACAGAGCACTTGAGAAACAATCTGTATGTTCAGGCCCTGGACCTTCTGTATTTAAAACAGCTATGAATGAGAGTCACTACTCTGAGTGTAGCAAGTGGGTCAACCTCCCGTATTTACAACCACAAGTGGCACTACTGTGAGTGTGACAAATAAGGGTCAACCTAAGAGCAGCAAATTGTGTCAACACTGTGACAAATTGGGTCTTCCTCATATAAACTGGATAAATGTCATATACTGTGAAAAATCAGATCATAATATAAGGCCACCCACAATATTTTCTAGGGTTGCCTGTTCACATATGTGAAAAGGTTACATAAGGAAGTTTTAGATTTGATAGGATAGGATAGGATTTTCACAAAATTGTGTTAAAACATGAAATCACAAACAATAGGGTCAACGTGCCCAAGTGTCTTATCGATTCATACAGTGCAATGGCAAAAGGGGTCAACCTCCCCTGTAATAAATAGTGACAAATGGGGTCAACCTCCCCTGCAATTACACTGGGGTCAACCTCCCCAGGAATCACAGTCACTAAATCATACCATGTACAGTCACTATGTACCATGGTAACAAGGGGCCAATCTCCCCTGTAAAATAGCCATGTTGTAC
The DNA here is from genome assembly GCA_036873755.1 of Hanleya hanleyi. Lineage (NCBI taxonomy): Eukaryota > Metazoa > Mollusca > Polyplacophora > Lepidopleurida > Hanleyidae > Hanleya > Hanleya hanleyi. The sequence goes on from JAVTVY010023388.1 coordinate 69,300, forward strand.
AATGTACAGTGGCCAAGGCAGGGTTGGAGATAAGGGAAAATAATTTGATCAGAGATCATTATTAAAAGCTTTGAATTTGATCAGCAAAATATTTATCCATGTTTTATCACTATGGAATTTGGATTGGTTAGTGTCCAAATTTGATTAGTTATTGCTGATCACTGTCCCTTATTTCCATACCTGCAAGGGGTCAACCTCCCCTTGAACAAATAGTGACAAATGGGGTCAACCTCCCCAGCAATTACAATTAGCTGTGTACAATGTACATTAGCAAATGGGGTCAACCTCCCCTGTAATCGCAATCAATTAAAATATGCCATGCCAGAAATGCCTCTGAATTTTTAGGTGCTTCAGTTTAAAAGTGTGCAAATTCTCACAAATATCTTCATGTAAGTTGAATTTAGCTAAGTTTTTAACAAATTCACAGCCACTCACCATGATTTTGAAATTAGTCTCTTAGATATTTTAAGAATAGAGATTTAGAGCTCACAAAGCACCGAATTTGCCATGTATAAGTGCATGACAATTCATAATTATAAATAGTGAACAAAGGCTAATGGGCAACCTACCCTAGGTTTAGAAACCATGTATATTATGATATTAACTGCTTCCACTGGAAGACCATTTCTCTTCCAAAAACATTGCAGTGATTAATTTTATTAAAATAAAAAAATCATGAAAAGTCAATTCCCAAAATTATGACAAATGTCTTAGGGTCTGTGGCAAATCGCTCAACTGATATATCATCCCAATCAATCAATGTTAACATGCAGTAGTATGATGAACATGGCCACTAAGTGTGAGAAATAGACCGATATGTACTCAAGTGCATGCTCGAATTGGAATGTTGCATAATGCATGCTTATAGTGCACACCAGCACTGTGAGTATAGTTCAATGAATTTCCATGCTTACCATTGGAATTTATGTCAACAATTGATGGTCCATTGAGGTGCAGCTTTTAATGAAAGTCTCCATAAGCATATTAATAGTACACACTCTGACACGAGATTTAAAGTATGAAAAGGAGAAGTCTGAAGAGTGTATAAATTCTATCAAACAATTTGATTCTAAAACAGCATCAATAGTAATGATAGTACGGTGAATTGTACAATTATAGGACACTATGAAAATTCGAATGTTTACAAATTAATTTCTTATTTACTAAATTTCATTATACATAACCAAAATATGGAAATAATTTCAGACTAATGTGATCACCTTGTGATTCACAAGTATAGGCTGATAATCAGTGATAACCGTATAAGGGCTAGCATCCAAGCTAATAACATTGATAAAATTGACTGGAATTTAGGCTAAATATAAATTGCGACACAGTAACGAGTGAGTTGAATTCGCACAAATCCATGATAAATGTGGACCCCATTTGATTTTGAACCACCCGACGAACTCACCCAGTTTACGGATATGCAATTGCAGGGGACCTCCCACGCTTCATCCAACAACGCATCCCAGCATATCTTGCAAAGAGTGTCTACTAGTGTAGTCATTACACATTCGTAACACCAGTCGGGTCCTTGATGTATGGATCCGAAAGGCCAACAGGTCCTCAGTGATTGTCATGAGTCAGGGGCCAGATTTCGACTGTTCAACGACACCCACGTTCGGCGCGACCTCGTGACCCAGATTGTCCGAATCTGTGGGACTGGAAAAACTTAAACGTGACGTTCCCTACATTTCTGTAGCAAACTGGAGAAACCAAATCCATCACTGACATTTTCCAGAAACAAATTCCAGGTAGCCGAGGAAACACCGATCTCGTGTTACAAAGTTGGAGAGTCTAATATAAGGGCGATAACTCACAATCAACAGTTACAATAAAACTATAATCATGTCAACATAAGAAAGCGACCTTGTTGATCCTCACATAAACTTAATTATGGTAACCCTAATTTCCTTTTATCTCAAAATATATTTGCATCTATACGAATTGCTTCGTGAGAATCTAAATTCCATAACATATCGTCAGTTCTATATAAATTCAGTTGCGCGCGTTGCAGTATACCGAAAAAAAGTATTACCCTGCATTGAGACGATTCACGGGAGTATTACATACATGCCGGCATACCTCAGATCGTAAGAGCAAATCCTCGTCATCGAAAGAGGATTTTTGCTGATGTCATCCCGTTTCACACCTTCTCTGTTGGATCAACAGGACTCGTTCGTGGTGGGAACCATCGTGGGGATGTCTGGGATAAATGAGATGAATAAATAAAGATATTTGACGCCTGTCTATAGGATTATTAAAAATAACGAAACATCGTCAGTTCAAGCCGATGTCCCTGGAGGCTTTGTACTCTTCGAATAAATTCTGCCGTATCTAGATAACCGTTACGTTATCGAGAAAAGATCCTGTATCAAACACCCGGCATGACATCAATCATTTAGTCCATGAGCCAGACCCCAAAATTTCATCAATTGGTACCACCTGGGGTGGCAAATTCTCATTATGTTTTTTTGAAAGTCCTATATCCTTAGATGCAAAAAAAAAAAAACTTTGAAAGCAATCCGGGACACACAGCTTAGTGGTAGTAATCAGCTCTTAAATACGGACACCCGAGTCCAATCTGAGGGACCAGATTTGGGGGTAGGGGAAATATAAAGTTGAATATCTTTGCAAGTAATGGTGATATAGTGACATGTGACCACTTGAAATGTTGGTAATCTGATCCTCTATATGTTGGTATCTGTTATATGCTAATATGTCACTTATGTAGGTCACCAGAGGTCAAAAGGTTGCGAAATTTGACCCCTGTCCAAAACGTGACCACCTGTAGGAAAACTCGCTGCAGATACCATAACAATGGGACTTTCTTAGCCTAAATAGGATCAAATGGAAGCCACGAAGTATCCAAGTCTATAATAAGTCTAAACAAGTGGAGTTTATTATTATTTAGACTGTGGGACAGAACTGATTTTGGCGCATTTTCAAAAACGGTATTTTTATTGCGCTAAAAACAGGCAAAATTGTATGAAGTTGGACAGCTTGAAATTTTGACAAATAACTACTCCAAATGCTAATTGCCATGTCTTAGGTCTATTCAGGGATTAGTTAAGCTACATTTCGAGGTAATTAGGTCACCAGAGGTCAAGGTCAAAGATTGTCAATTATTAATTTTCTACATTTTTACTTGGGAGCGAAACAGCTCACCAATTACCAATATACGAGTTGTTAGAGCATTTTTATCATAGCTCTCTAGATTTGTATCTAATACCGCTTATGCCGGTGCTAGGGGCCGTGTGGTCATAGCACCCAAGTTGCCACATGAACAGGTAAAATAAAAGCGTACCTGAGATACAACACATATCACGAATCATTAGATTCTTGGTATGTGCTTTAGAATAGGTTAACCGGAAAACTATACTGTGAAGTCATGTGGCTCTGTCAGTATGTCGCCACCTCTTCCCACTTCCCTTATATGTGTTGTAATTTCATATTACAATGTATTTACATTGCAACCGGTTTCAAGTACAGAGCATCGGAGACATCGTTGGTACACCCTGTACCATAGGGTAAACCGGGGTGCGAGTGCACCAGGTATGGGTGTCCACAGGGGTCAAAGGTCAATCGTCCTTTAAATCCCCTTTATCGGGCGTTAAGGCGTAAAGAAAGGGCGTTAAGGCGTTGAGACGGGCGATAAGGCGTGACGACGGGCGTTGACGGGCGTCACTGCATTTCGATGTATTGGTGGCAATTCCATGAAAATCAGAGCTTCTGAGCTAGTCACCAGGGCGTTGAAGCGTTAAGCTAAGCGTTGATGGGCGTTACTGTCTATAAAAGCAAGTGTATTCCCAAAACACACACAGTCGACGTTCAACCGTCAACATGGCTTATACTTGCTCTAAGTGCGAACGCACGTTCACCAGACGTTACGATATGATGCGACACGAGAAAAATATACATGGGATTGAAGACTCCGAGGCACACGTCGGACAGGATAACTTACAACAGGCATACACCCAAATGCGCCCCTGCATCAGGACAACAACCATGGCGATTTATGAACAGTATACCTTACTACCGCTTGAAATGAAAGGCGACCACACGCACAGGTCCATCATGAAGACCAAGCGTCACTTGGAAGAGGATATGGGGCTACCAATCACCGAGGCCCTGGGAAATGCGATCAGGATGCGCAAGCAACTCTTTCAGGACATGCTGCCTCACTGGTATCCTGAACTGCCCGATGATGCTTAGATCACACCGAGCAAAGATGGAACTTTCTCAAAGGACGGCTTCTGATTGGACAAGAGCAGCCGAGAATATGACAGATGCAGCGCCAAATGGCGGCCTCTGATCGGACAAGAGTCTTCTTGAATTGTAAACATGCCCCATGCGGCTCCCCCAGCGTGGGTATGATGTAACATTGGGTATAATAAACTACATTTTACATCGCATTTTCCAGGGCCTCGGTGGGTGGTAGCCCCATATCCTCTTCCAAGTGACGCTTGGTCTTCATGATGGACCCGTGCATGGCGGCGCCTTTCCTTTCAAGCGATAGTAAGGTATACTGTTCATAGATCGCCATGGCTGTTTTCCTGATGCAGGGACTCATTTGGGTGTATGCCTGTTGTAAGTTATCCTGTCCGGCGTCCTCGATTGCTGCAGCGTGTGCATTGATAGCTGCTCTCACAATACGATCCCAGAAGGTAGGTTCTGCCTCACCTTCCCCGGACGTATGCTGACTATCTGAGGTCAAGCTCTCCGTATCACTAGATAGACTCTCAGCAATCTCTGTTTTGGTATCAGTCCATGGACTCTCATCAGTCCCTGTATCGGGTTTTTGTGCCTCGGAGTCTTCAATCCCATGTATATTTTTCTCGTGTCGCATCATATCGTAACGTCTGATGAACGTGCGTTCGCACTTAGAGCAAGTATAAGCCATGTTGACGGTTGAACGTCGACTGTGCGTGTTTTGGGAATACACTTGCTTTTATAGACAGTAACGCCCATCAACGCTTAGCTTAACGCTTCAACGCCCTGGTGAAGTAGTTCAGAAGCTCTGATTTTCATGGAATTGCCACCAATACATCGAAATGCAATGACGCCCGTCAACGCCCGTCGTCACGCCTTAACGCCCATCTCAACGCCTGAACGCCCTATTTTTACGCATTGACGCCCGTCTCAGCGCCTTAACGAGTGATAAAGGGGATTTGGAGGACGATTGATCTTTGACCCCTGTGGACACCCATACCTGGTGCACTCGCACCTTGGTTTACCCTATGCCCTACGGGCTATACGGTACAGGGTGCACCAGCGATGTCTCTGATGCTCTGTACTTGAAACTGGTGGCAATGTAAATACATTGTAATATGAAATTACAACACATATAAGGGTAGTGGGAAGAGGTGCCGACATACTGACAGAGCCACATGACTTCACAGTTTAGTTTTTCGGTTAACCTATTCTAAAACACATACCAAGAATCTAACCATTCGAGATATGTGTTGTATCTCAGGTACGCCTTTATTGTACCTGGTCATGTGGCAACTTGGATGATATGACCACACGGCCCCTAGCACCGGCATAAGCGGTATTAGATACAAATCTAGAGAGCTATGATGGAAAAGCTGTAGCAACTCGTATATTGGTAATTGGTGAGCTGTTTCGCTGTGACAAGTCCAAAGTGAAAATGTAGAAAATAAATTGACCATCTTTGACCTTGACCTCTGGTGGCCAAATTACCTCGAAATGTGGCTTAACTAATCCCTGAATAGACCTAAGACATGGCCATTAGCATTTGGAGTAGTTATTTGTCAAAATATGCAACTAAATTCAAGCTGTCCAACTTCATACAATTTTGCCTGTTTTTAGGGCAATAAAAATACCGTTTTTGAAAATGCGCCAAAATCAGTTCTGTCCCACAGCCTAAATAATAATAAACTCCACTTGTTTAGACTTATTATAGACTTGGGTACTTCTTGGCTTCCATTTGAACCCATTTAGGTTAAGAAAGTCCCATTGGTATGGTATCTGCAGCGAGTTTGCCTACAGGTGGTCACGTTTTAGACAGGTGTCAGATTTCGTGACCGTTTGACCTCTGGTGACCTACATAATTGACATATTAGCATATAACAGATACCAACATATAGAGGATCTGATTACCAACATTCCAAGTGGTCACATGTCACTATATCACCATCACTTGCAAAGATATTCAACTTTATATTTCCCCTACCCCCAAATCTGGTCCCTCAGATTGGATTCGAGTGTCCATCTTTAAGAGGTGAGTACTACCATTAAGCTGTGAGTCCCGGATTGCTTTCAAAGTTTGTTTCCATCTATAGATATAGGACTTTCAAAAAAACATAATGAGAATTTGCCACCCCAGGTGGTACCGATATCTGGTCTGGCTCATGGACTAATTATTTTGAAATGCCTGAGACTGTAATCGAAGCATACTTTACAAACCGTATACCAGGAGGGTTTAATATGTGCTTTTCTTAATCTTACCAGCTCTCTCCCCTATCAAGCTGTCTATGTTATCACTGAAAGTTTCGTAAAAAAAACCTCATCACCTGACACTCTATGATTTTATATCTTATTATGCGCATTCGGGGAGCTCAAGACCCCAATTTTCAACACTCTCGCAGTCGGCGTTCTTTACTATCTTCATGTGTTCGCATACTATTTTCATGTGTTCGCATACTGCATGGAATATATTTTCAGAGTAGATATGTGTCGGAGTAGTATTTACGTTTTTCTCGTCTTGTGAACTTAACCGGATCCTATCCAATGCAATGCATTGTGGGGGAGCCTGCTCCCCGAATACCCCTCTGCATATTTCTGTTAGCGTTAGGTCTAAATCACGTTAGCTATGAATCAGTGGACTGTCCGTAAACTATTTCTGCAAATTCTGGTGAATAAATCTACGCATGAACCATGACATTTACGAATACAATCGAAATGTTAATACCAACGATCCTACAGAGCGATATAGAGAGATAACTCTGGAAAAGTCTGATGTGTTCAATTGTAGTGGAAATATCATTATTTTATCATTCCGATTAAAATCTGTTTCTTACCTTGTGTCTGATATATATAAAGCATGAGACTTATGTGATAATGATGTAGTAGAGAACAAAACGGGTTATTACACATCAATTATTGAAAATCAGAGAGGGGACACTTTGTTTGAGCATGATCTCACTCCGCAAGTACTGCTTGAATCAGCACTACATTTAAAACGGTGTTAGGTAAATGCAATGATAACCAATACAGTGAATTTCTATCAAAAAGTCGCAAATAGGTACTGCAAATGCTAAAATTATTACAAGGGTTAACGAGGACCTATACTATAGTATACATAGGACCTGGTTTGCAGTATGATGAAATGCTATATCCCGGGGAAAACTAATGTTTTTGCTGGATATAGTGATATCTAAGGCACTTTACTTAACACCGTTTACAGACTGAGATGTGTTCGTGGAAGGACACTACTTTCTGAGAAGACATTGCCCCTTCTGAGTTTTCTGGCAATACTCAGAATTTGGACGTGTTAATTTAATATGCCAGCAGCTCACATGACCGGCCCACATGTAGCAACAGTTCTGGGAAAAATTGGACTGGACAATAACAGATATACGCAGTTGAATTGCGACTATAAACATCATATAATAGGCCATTAAAAGCACCCGGTGTATAGTGCCCATCTGTTACCGATCCCAGCCTCAGCTTGTTAATCAATTATGTACATAATTCGTTACACGATCTTTTATGTAACGTGCACAGAGAATAACTTGTGTTTGTAATCTCTTAAATGCTACTCTCTAAAAAAAGTTGAGTGAAATTTCACTCAAGTAAGAGTGGAAATTCATCCCACTCAATAAATGTACCTGTTCACTCAAACTTGAGTTACTTTTCACTCAACTTGAGTTAAATGCACTCAACTTGAGTGACATTCACTCAAGCATAAGAGTGAAAATTCATCCCACTCAAGTTGAGTGAATTTGAGTGGTTTTAGCTCAAGTTGAGTGAAAAGTAACTCAAGTTTGAGTGAACAGGTACATTTTACTCAAACTGGAGTGGAACAGTTCACTCAAGTTTTTTTTAGATAGTATTATGATATTAACATCCTTATTAACTGTGAAAATAATTCCAACTAGCGATTTTTTTCAGTGATCGTCTACTACCAGCGGAAGTTGTAATTATGATTTATGTACATTGTTAATTCCATGATAATATTTGATGTAACGAATGCAAAGAAACTAATCGTTATAATAGCACTGCGTAGATACGATTCCTTGAATTTGTCACGGCCTGCTAAGTGAATGACGTGAATTAATAATTTTATAACGTATGAATACATTAATACCTGGGTCATATCATCCTGCTATATTTATGTAAATCTATATGAACTGGGCTAGATTCGCATTACATGTTCAGATTTTTCTTCCACTTCACGCATCATTTATTACGTTATTTGGAGTTATGATGTCGAATGTGTTGGGATTTATTCAAGGAGGACATAATGTGCAAGTCAAATAAGTGCAAGTGCAAGTCTGCGACAAATAGTGTCGCAGTTTTGTTATGTATTTTTCTTTTCATTTGTCTGTATTTCTTTTGAATCGTTATCTATACATCTGAATTTATACTCCGATTGTATGCTAAAAGCCTCGGGTCATCTCATTACTGTGGTCGTTCCAGATGAAAACAGCCCCACTGCTACAATCTGCCAGTATTTATGCATGTAAAAACTCGCATCAAAGTCGACGGGAGGTACTTCCTGGTCTATTGTGCAGGGGAAGATGGTGATGAGAGGGGAGACAGGATCATATTCCTGTCAGAATATATAGGCATCAGATATATTATTGTATATTATTATAATGATGGAATTATATTTTATGTATTTTACAGTAATTCATTAACGAAGTAAATATATTTCAAAATATAACAGTAGCTGGTTATTCACGAGAAAACTGGCTTCAAAATTATGCATAATGTGCATGTTGATAGGAAATAAAATGTTTAAATGTGCGGGGATTTTTTTTATACTTTTGGGGAAAATCCCATAGCATTTTCCAAAATTCCGAGAAAAACACCTCGCAAACCAAATTCAATCTGATAATAATATCGTTATAATATAATAAAGTTGTGTTTTGTTTTGTGTTCTTTTAATTTGGTTCAAGAAGTGTGTTGTTTTTTTATAAAAATTGAAGAAAAAAAACACGTTGTTTTTCACAGCCTAACTCGAAGAGTTGCACTTCCAAACTTCAGGGGTGTAAAAGGGATAATATTTTATAAAACACCCCTATGTAAATTTACATTCCCATGGGGTGCAAACTGGTGTGTCAAAGCAGGCCCGTATAGCCAAGGGGATTTTTTGGGGCCTTCGGGCGAACCCCCCTTTCAGAAATATTATATATATTCCTCATATAAATGCCCTTTTCAAACTGAAGCGAACCCCCTATTTGCCCCTTTCCCCATACAGTGAACCCCCTGATGTGCTCTTTTGGAGTGAAGGCGAACCACCCCCTCAGTAAATCCTGGGTACGGCCCTGCAATGGGATGGTCTTGTTTCAATCAGAATGAAAACAATTCAGTTTACACCCAAAGGGTCTATCAAATTGTGTGTGCAAAAGATGTAAAATTCCATTTGAGAACAATATCAGGGCATGCGTAGTGTCACATCTAAACTGTCTGATCCGTGAATGTTGTAGAATTAGTAAGTTGTATCCACGTGTTTTGCACATAATTGTTATGAAACAGCCATTAAAACACACATTAAGAACAACCAAAATATCGATAATAACTATCCATTGAGTAAATGTGTAGTTTTATTTTATACCTGCATGCTCAGAATTTAGTGTTATGTGGACAAGGCCTTTAGAGAATGGATGCGAAACGTCGTAAGGGGACAGAGAAGCGCAGGGGTTTTAATTCCCCGTGAGGGCATCCTCGCGAGCCAGTGTATCAATCGAACCCTCCGCGAGGATTTAGGGATGACCTGGACTTGTGCTGATGTGTGAAGGACGTGTTGACGAACACCACAACATAACAATTTGCCAGGACATTTGATGTGTCACTGAACCCAATGGGATGCTATTCAACATCTACGTTAAGAGGTGTAATTGAGTACATCAACAAATTATTGAGTGGTGTAAATGAACACCTGGCATAGGGTTTCATTCAAAGTCCTCTACGGAAGGTGCGAATGAACAACACAAGTAGAGAGTACCAAACAACCTATTATTTAACACAATCTATAGATGGTGTGGATGAACACCACAACACCCATTTCAGAGGTAAATTAACACCCTTGTGTGTTATTCTGCTTCCTGTAAGGTAGATGTTGATGAACATCTCAACAATATAATTGCAAGTCCGACTGTGTTATGCAACACTCTACACAGGATGTGTTAAATTAAAGGTTCAAATTAATTATTGAATAATCATTCTGGATACTGATCTGGTTCGTTTTCAGTTTAATAATTCCGTATTACCCGCTGAGATAAAAATACTGTTTGAAAAACATAGATTGTGTTATTCTTTAAATCCTCTATAATATATGTGCTTTACCAAGAAAGTGTCAACAAAAAGATTTACACTCCAAGGGTGCTGTCGCTGATTGTACACCCTCACAGATGAGAGTGCGGCACTTCGTGCCAGGTTAGTAGTAGAGAAAAAGCAAATTTGGTATTATTGACCTACTTATTTGTTCCCCCGGGTAAAATTTGTGGCGGAACTGTGGCGGGGTTTCCCAGGGGGATTCCCCAGTGGGGGTTTCCCATGACGATCACGTGATCAAGGCATGTCTAGACTTGTTCTGGGTTGTACAGTTCTGCCATGCGGAGGATGGGTACTAGTATTTCGCTGACGTCCTAGTAATAAACATAATCTATAGGTGTTGTGCCATGTTAATAGGATCAGTCTAGCATCTGTACCACCCTAGGGTCGAGTGTTTATTGTCCCGTGTATCTCCGCAAGAAAACAACAAACAAAATGGCGGCTCCAGGATGGTGTGGGGCCGCCCTTTCCATATCACGGCGTCGACCATAGCGCCATCTGCACACATTGACGCAAGGGAGACAACTCGTGTGGCCGAAGGGTATGGAAATAGCCGTGTTGGAGCTAGGGGAGTCCCTAATGGTCCGATGGGGTCGAGTGAGGTATCAAAGTGAAGCATTCGTGAAGGGGCATCTAATGGGCTGGGTGTGGGGTTGACATATCGGCATTCTGCGCATGCGCGGTGACCCAAGGGTATGAACATAGACGTTTTGGGAGCTAGAGAAACCCCTAATGGTCCGATGGGGTCGAGTGAGGTATCAAAGTGAAGCATTCGTGAAGGGGCATCGGATGGACTGGGTGTGGGGTTGACATATCGGCATTCTGCGCATGCGCGGTGGCCCAAGGGTATGAACATAGACGTTTTGGTATCTAGGGGAGCCCCTAATGGGCCGGTGGAGTTGTATGAGGTATCAAAGTGAAGCTTATGTGAAGGGGCATCCAGTCATGGGTGGGTGCATGTAAAATTTTTCCTGAAAAAAAAAATACGGAACACGGACTTTATCCTAAATTACGTGAAAATGCCTATATGGGGTATGGGGGGTATATAGGTCGCCGGGCTTAACGGGGCTTGCCTATCAATAGAGTTATCTCCCCTAGTTCCAGGGTGGGTGTATGTAAAATTTTTCCTGAAAAAATACGGAATACGGACTTTATCCTAAATTACGGGAAAATGCCTATATGGGGTATGGGAGGTATAGGATCAATGTTTGTCCCCCTGGGAAACCTACTTCTCGACATTTGCGGTATGGGTTGTGGGGTCGCGTTTTCTTAGTCTCGTCATTTAGAACATGATAGGAAGTGTCCCGGCACGAATCGGTGAAATTTTTGAAAATAGTCACCGAGCCCCATATAGGCCCATACTGGGGTATAGGATCAATGTTTGTCCCCCTGGGAAACGTACTTCTATACATTTGCGGTAGGGTTGTTGGGTCTCGTTTTACTCGTCTCGTCATTTAGAACATGATAGGAAGTGTCCCGGCACGAATCGGTGAAATTTGAAAAAGTACGATATAGCCCCATATAGACATATATATATAAATATATATTCCCATACTGGGGTATAGGTTCAATGTTTATCCTACTGGGAAACCCACTTCTATACATTTGCGGTAGGGTTGTGGGGTCTCGTTTTTCACGTCTCGTCATGTAGAACATGATAGGAAGTGTTGCGGAGCGAATCGGTGAAATTTTTGAAAAAGGTCACCAAGGCCTGGGTAGGCCCATAGGCCTATACTGCATGGCTATGGGTGTATAGGGCCATACGGGGTGGACTGTCCCGGAGCGAATCGGTGAAATTTTTGAAAAAGTCACCGAGGCCTGGGTAGGCCCATAGGCCTATATACTGCATGGCTATGGGCTATAGACCCATACGGGGTGGACATGTTGGAGTCGAGGTGAGCCCCTAATGATCCTATGAGGTCGTATGAGGTCTTATTTTGAAGCTCTCATGCAGGAGCATCCGACTGGGCTAATGGTTCGTCCGTGTTCAATAGTCTACGCATGCGCAGTCTGGCCGTAGTATAGAAAACAGGCATTTTGAGTGCTATGTAGGGGTGTGTTTGGGATAGAGATGGGCTATTCACGGTTCGAATGGGTCGTGTGAGGTGTCAAAGTGAAGCTTGTGTGGGGTAGAGTCAGAATGGTGTGTTTTTGAATGCAAGTCGCGTTAATCTGCGCATGCGCAGTTGGTTGTAGTAAGTAAAGTGGCCATTATGGGGCAGTGCAGGAAGGTATTTGGGGTCGAGATGGACTATTCACGGTTCGCATGCGTCCTGGAAGGTGTCAGCTTGTAGTTCTCGGGGTGTACATTCCGATTTGAGGGATGTTCCCGTGATCTGTGACGTCATCGGTACGAGTAGTAGCGAACGTGGCCATTTTCGGGCAGTACATGAAGGTATTTGGGGTCGAGATGGGCTATTCACGGTTCGAATGCGTCCTGGAAAGTGTCATCTTGTAGTTCTCGGGGTGTACATTCCGATTTAAGGGATGTCCGCGTCATCTGTGACGTCATCAGTGACGTCATCAGTACGAGTAGTAGCGAAAGGGGGCATTTTGGGTGCTATGTAGGGGTGTGTTTGGGGCAGAGATGGATTATTCACGGTTCGTATGGGTCGTGGAAGGTGTCAAAGTGAAGCTTGTGGGGGTTAGAGTCAGGATGGCGTGTTTTTAAGTGCAAGTCGCGTCAATCTGCGCATGCGCAGTTGGTTGTAGTAAGTAAAGTGGCCATTTTGGGGCAGTACATGAAGGTATTTGGGGTCGAGATGGGCTATTCACGGTTCGAATGCGTCCTGGAAGGTGTCATCTTGTAGTTCTCGGGTGTACATTCCGATTTGAGGGATGTTCCCCGTCATCTGTGACGTCATCGGTGACGTCATCGGTACGAGTAGTAGCGAAAGTGGCCATTTTCGGGCAGTACATGAAGGTATTTGGGGTCGAGATGGGCTATTCACGATTCGAATGCGTCCTGGAAGGTGTCATCTTGTAGTTCTCGGGGTGTACATTCCGATTTAAGGGATGTCCGCGTCATATGTGACGTCATCGGTGACGTCATCAGCGACGCCATCAGTACGAGTAGTAGCGAAAGGGGGCATTTTGGGTGCTATGTAGGGGTGTGTTTGGGGTAGAGACGGACTATTCACGGTTCGAATGGGTCGTGGAAGGTGTCAAAGTGAAGCTTGTGTGGGTTAGAGTCAGGATGGCGTGTTTTTAAGTGCAAGTCGCGTCAATCTGCGCAGACGGATGTTTTCTTCCAACCGGAAATTATATAAGTCCAATATCGGGCGATGCCGATGAAAACAGTGTCGGATCATGTACCAATGGCGTCGATACATCTCACGCACTGGATGATCTTCGGGTAAGAGATCGCTGGGAACATCCACCGCATCTTCCAGAAAAGGTTCGATGTTGTCAGGCGTTGTCAGACTCGAAACCGTAACGGTGGAGTCCGGCTGGAAATCCAGGCTCTTCTGAACTGTTGGTATAGGCGGGCTCTCCGTGATCGCATCATCAGTGGCATTCGTCTCCCCGGGCTTATCTTTACTAGGTCTGACCTTCATGGGTGTCTCTTTAGTGGAAAGTTGTCGCTCATACCGTGGTGATGGATCATGAATCAAACGTTGGTGCTGTCTTAACTGACTGGGTCGTTTGAAGAGTTGACCACATTCATAACATTGTTCCTTCGCATCCTCGTGGAGTGAGCGTTCGTGGCGCAGTAAAGCATCTTCCCGATTAAATGACCGTGCGCAGGTTATACAAGAATATAGTGTTCCAGTGTGGATGGAGGACTCGTGTCGTCGCAAGTCTTCTGGGCGAGTAAACAGCTTCTGGCAAGTTGTGCAAGAGAACATATCGGCTGTGGATCTCGAAATCATGAATGCCGTAAAAAAATTGCCACTTTTATACGTTTTTCAGTGATCTTCGTGTCTTTTCGGCAACCTCCGTGTCTCTTCGGTCATCTCCGTGTCTTTTCGGTGACGTCCGTGACTCTTCGGAAGTTAGAGGGGAGGTGACCGGCCTATCGACCAATCAGAAGCCATCATTTCAGAAAGTTCAATCTTCGTTCAGTGTAACCTAAACGTCTTCGGGCAATCCATGATACTGAAGCTCGAAGCTCTTACTTCTCTCATTCAACACTGAGATCAATCTCCATCGGCTCTTCAATCCGCGGCGAATCGACCTCCATGGGTTCTTCTATTCTCAGATGCATTCCGATAGAAACTGAAATATCCGGTCTCGAGAGTGGCGAGCGTGATCCGTGTATAACATTTCGGTGACGACTCAGTTGACTGGGATGCTTAAAGGCTATATCACAATCCGCACATGTATGCATGGGTACTTCGTGGCATGCACGTGTGTGACAACGCAAACTGTCCAGGCGATGAAAGCGCTTCGAGCAAGTTGTGCAAGAGAACATATCGGCTGTGGATCTGGAAATGATGAATGCCGTAAAACTTTCGGCTCTTATAGGCCAACATAGGAGTACCCGGATGTTCTACAGTCAGGGATGTACAAGAACCCGGATGTACCCGGCTGTAAAAGTCCCGGATGTAAAAGTGCCCGGATGTTCACGAATGTACTACCATCCCGGACTTCTATCAGGCCCAGGTCCAGAAGCTCTCATGTCCTGCACCGAACTACTGCTCGGTAACCCGTGAGTGAATTAACCACGGTCGCATGCTGTAAAATGCGAGTCGCATAGGGATGGGTCTCCGTCATGGCTCTGCAACCATAGGAATGGGCTTGTGAGATCCAGAGGGCCGTGTTAGACCATGTTGCACATGCGCGTCTACACGTAGCTCTACGTGTGTAGTCCGTGATAAGTACTATTCTGATTGGTTAGTCCAAAAAGAGAGCAACAACAACA
This sequence comes from Hanleya hanleyi, assembly GCA_036873755.1. Lineage (NCBI taxonomy): Eukaryota > Metazoa > Mollusca > Polyplacophora > Lepidopleurida > Hanleyidae > Hanleya > Hanleya hanleyi. The sequence continues at coordinate 84,691 of JAVTVY010023388.1, forward strand.
ACAACAACAGCAAAGATTACAGGTCAATCCTTTCTATTAGCCCCTCCATCACAGCACATCCACGCTGGGGGAATCGCTATGGGTGTGTTTACAATTCACTTATGCTATTGTCCGTGTATTCAGAAGTTCACTGTGCTGATCTCAGACTGCTCTTGTCCAATCAGAAGCCGACCCTCAGAATAAGTATAGGTCATGTTGAAGGATGGAACACAAACTGTGGACGTCTTTCGGATTGATGGGGATCAACTGACTGTGGAGCCTGAAGACTCGACTGCAATGCTGGCATTCGTGGCTGGGTGCCTTATGTTCCGACCGTTGATGTCGCCGTAAATTATCCTTACGATTAAAGGACTTCCTGCAGATCGAACACGTATACTCGCCAACAGCACCTTGAAAAGTAGACTCATGGATGGGGTCAAACATCACGGGTTCCTCAACCCTCAAGCGTGCATGTCCATGGATTACACGTTGGTGAGATCTCAACTGGCTGTGTAGTCTGAAGCGGTGTCCACAATCCCCACATTGATGCCTGGATGTCTCATGGAGACACCGTTCATGGCGGTGTAAATTATCCAGGCGATTGAATGTATCCCCACAGGTCTCGCAGGTATACTGGGCAGTAGCGTCGTGGATGCTAGACTCATGGCGTTGTAAGTCGTGCAAGCGTGTAAATGACTTGGAGCAAGTAGTACACGTGAACATCGTGTCGTAAGTGGTTGAACGAATGTCTGCTGAAAGTGTCAGACCGCTTCCCTTTTATAGCAAGCTAGCTGTTGATCTATTTTTAGAACACTCAGTTTAACTACTCCCAAGTCGAGGACCGAGAGCATATGACCTCTGTGAGGTCACTTCCGCTTCCGTTCGCGTGACCGGAACTGACCTTTGACCCCTGTGTACAATTTACCACTGGGCACACGCACCTGGTGCACCCTGTACCCTCTGGTGTACCCTATAGCCCGTAGTGCATCCGGCTTCTTGTACATCCCTGACTGTAGAACACCAGGGTACTCCTATGTTGGTCTATAAGAGCCGAAAGTTTTACGGCATTCATCATTTCCAGATCCACAGCCGATACGTTCTCTTGCATAACTTGCTCGAAGCGCTTTCATCGCCTGGACAGTTTGCATCCCAGTCAATTGAGTCGTCACCGAAATGTTATACACGAATCACGCTCGCCACTCTCGAGACCGGATATTTCAGTTTCTATCGGAATGCATCTGAGAATAGAACCCATGGAGGTCGATTTGCCGCGGATTGAAGAGCCGATGGAGATTGATCTCAGTGTTGAATGAAAGAAGTAAGAGCTTCGAGCTTCAGTATCATGGATTGCCCGAAGACGTTTAGGTTACACTGAACGAAGATTGAACTTTCTGAAATGATGGCTTCTGATTGATCGATAGGCCGGTCACCTCCCCTCTAACTTCCGAAGAGTCACGGACGTCACCGAAAAGACACGGAGATGACCGAAGAGACACGGAGGTTGCCGAAAAGACACGAAGATCACTGAAAAACGTATAAAAGTGGCAATTTTTTTTACGGCATTCATGATTTCGAGATCCACAGCCGATATGTTCTCTTGCACAACTTGCCAGAAGCTGTTTACTCGCCCAGAAGACTTGCGACGACACGAGTCCTCCATCCACACTGGAACACTATATTCTTGTATAACCTGCGCACGGTCATTTAATCGGGAAGATGCTTTACTGCGCCACGAACGCTCACTCCACGAGGATGCGAAGGAACAATGTTATGAATGTGGTCAACTCTTCAAACGACCCAGTCAGTTAAGACAGCACCAACGTTTGATTCATGATCCATCACCACGGTATGAGCGACAACTTTCCACTAAAGAGACACCCACGAAGGTCAGACCTAGTAAAGATAAGCCCGGGGAGACGAATGCCACTGATGATGCGATCACGGAGAGCCCGCCTATACCCACAGTTCAGAAGAGCCTGGATTTCCAGCCGGACTCCACCGTTACGGTTTCGAGTCTGACAACGCCTGACAACATCGAACCTTTTCTGGAAGATGCGGTGGATGTTCCCACCGATCTCTTACCCGAAGATCATCCAGTGCGTGAGATGTATCGACGCCATTGGTACATGATCCGACACTGTTTTCATCGGCATCGCCCGATATTGGACTTATATAATTTCCGGTTGGAAGAAAACATCCGTCTACGTAGCTACGTGGAAGCCATCTTCAACGACCAAGATACAGCCTTCAAGTTAAATCTCACTTTTGGATACATTCTTCGCCATAAAGAGACAGACCAGCTCCGTTACTTTTATCCCAGCAATAATACCCGGGTGTTTGACCAGCCTTTCACCATTATCCATCGTGCGTCACTGGAGACGATGCTGAAGGAACTGGACAGCGTGGATAGTTCGGAATGGGCCCAACAACAACGGCCCAACACAAAATGGCAAGTGGAGAGGGTGACCAATGTTACGTTCTTCGTGGTTAAACTGACCACCATCCCCATCGGATGAAAATATTCACCCATGCACTGATAGATACTCAGAATGCATAAACAACTATCTGAGTATATGTGGCCTCAACGGTATCCTGGCCTGCCCGATGACGATTAGAACAAACGGTTCAGAGCGAACATGGCCGAAGATGGAACTTTCTGAAATGGCGACTTCTGATTGGACAAGAGTAGCCGAGAATACATCTAACGGACAGGAACGAATATGAAACTTGCAAATGGTGGCCTCTGATTGGACAAGAATCTTCTTGAATTGTAAATATACCCAACGCGGCTCCCCAGCGTGGGTATGATGTAACATTGGGGAGAATAAACTATATGAAAAAACTTCTTGTTGTTGTTCTCTCATGTGTCATCCTTGTTGTTGTTGTTGCTGTTGTTGTTCTCTCTCCGGTCTATATCATGGCGTTATGTTAGAGTGTTAAGGTGTAACGACGGGCGTCGAGGGCGTCACTGCATTTCGAAGAATTAGTGACAATTCCATGGAATATCAGAGCTTCTGAGCTATTTCACCAGGGCGTTGAAGCATTCAGAATGGAGTTGGTGGGCGTTGCTACAAGGTGACACTTCACACGACGCATTCGCACCGCGGATGGTCCATGTCTACACCAAGTAACAACCTTCACTGCTAAAAACGCCCACTTTCGCTACTACTCGTACTGATGACGTCAACAATGACGTCACAGATGCTTCGGACATGCCTCAACTCGGAATGTACACCTCGAGAGCTACGAAATGACACCCCACACGACGCATTCGGACTGAGGATGAAGCATCCCTACCCCAAATACCTTCCTGTACTGCCCCAAAATGTCCACTTTCGCTACTACTCGTACCGATGACGTCATCAATGACGTCACAGATGACGGGAACATCCCTCAAATCGGAATGTACACCCCGAGAACTACAAAATGACACCTCACACGACGCATTCGAACCGTGAATAGCCAATCTCGACCCCAAATACCTTCCTTCACTGCCCCAAAATGGCCACTTTACCTACTACAACCAACTGCGCATGCGCAGATTGACGCGACTTGCACTTAAAAACACGCCATCCTGACTCTAACCCACACAAGCTTCACTTTGACACCTTCCACGACCCATTCGAACCGTGAATAGTCCGTCTCTACCCCAAACACACCCATACATAGCACCCAAAATGCCCCCTTTCGCTACTACTCGTACTGGTGGCGTCGCTGATGACGTCACTGATGACGTCACATATGACGCGGACATCCCTTAAATCGGAATGTACACCCCGAGAACTACAAGATGACACCTTCCAGGACGCATTCGAATCGTGAATAGCCCATCTCGACCCCAAATACCTTCATGTACTGCCCGAAAATGGCCACTTTCGCTACTACTCGTACCGATGACGTCACCGATGACGTCACAGATGACGCGAACATCCCTCAAATCGGAATGTACACCCCGAGAACTACAAGATGACACCTTCCAGGACGCATTCGAACCGTGAATAGCCCATCTCGACCCCAAATACCTTCCTTCACTGCCCCAAAATGGCCACTTTACTTACTACAACCAACTGCGCATGCGCAGATTGACGCGACTTGCACTTAAAAACACGCCATCCTGACTCTAACCCCCACAAGCTTCACTTTGACACCTTCCACGACCCATTCGAACCGTGAATAATCCATCTCTGCCCCAAACACACCCCTACATAGCACCCAAAATGCCCCCTTTCGCTACTACTCGTACTGATGACGTCACAGATGACGCGGACATCCCTTAAATCGGAATGTACACCCCGAGAACTACAAGATGACACTTTCCAGGACGCATTCGAACCGTGAATAGCCCATCTCGACCCCAAATACCTTCATGTACTGCCCGAAAATGGCCACTTTCGCTACTACTCGTACCGATGACGTCACCGATGACGTCACAGATGACGCGAACATCCCTCAAATCGGAATGTACACCCCGAGAACTACAAGATGACACCTTTCAGGACGCATTCGAACCGTGAATAGCCCATCTCGACCCCAAATACCTTCCTTCACTGCCCCAAAATGGCCACTTTACTTACTACAACCAACTGCGCATGCGCAGATTAACGCGACTTGCATTCAAAAACACACCACTCTGACTCTACCCCACACAAGCTTCACTTTGACACCTCACACGACCCATTCGAACCGTGAATAGCCCATCTCTATCCCAAACACACCCCTACATAGCACCCAAAATGCCTGTTTTCTATACTACGGCCAGACTGCGCATGCGTAGACTATTGAACACGGACGAACCATTAGCCCAGTCGGATGCTCCTGCATGAGAGCTTAAAAATAAGACCTCATACGACCTCATAGGATCATTAGGGGCTCACCTAGACTCCAACATGTCCACCCCGTATGGGTCTATAGCCCATAGCCATGCAGTATATAGGCCTATGGGCCTACCCAGGCCTTGGTGACTTTTTTCAAAAATTTCACCGATTCGCTCCGCAACACTTCCTATCATATTCTAAATGACGAGACGAGTAAAACGAGACCCCACAACCCTACCGCAAATGTATAGA